>JAKSZP010007922.1:0-282870 GCA_022478985.1 Massospora cicadina
GACTGATTACTGGCTGTACCATACACAGCGTATGTGAATCAAGTTGCATGCCATTTTTTCTTTGGGATAAGTCAGGAGGAAATAACATTAACCAGGGAACCAGTGTCAATTATCGCCAGGACTTTAAACTTATGTATGACTACCTAGACTCAAAACAAAGATCAGAACTGGGAATTAACAGCGAGTAAACTGTCATTAAGGATTTGTAGTAAAGCCAGCAGAGGAGCTTACCAGAATTTGTTTGGGTAATTGCCCAACATAAAAGTAAGAAATCTTAAGATTTTTATTTCCCTAATATAAAAGGTACGTTAACTTCTACAGGTGCAGCTAACAAAAAACATCCTGAAGTGATGGGTATAGAGCTTGAGCTAGCACAAGGGTCTTAAGGCACTTGATTTTCGTCAGCATAGAAAGATTCTTGCTCTATACTGACAGATCTTTTGCCAACTTATATTAAGGACGCAGCAAAAGTCTACAGTGTGGTTGGTTCTCTTGCAATAGGTGTAGTATAATTCAGGTATAGGCAACTTGGAGAGTGTACCCACCAACACTTGGGGATGAGGCTTGTTATTAATTTTAAATTGAGTGGGCCCAGTAGGTTTGAGTAGGTCAGCCAGAATCTCCAAGATAGCTTCTTTTATATGGAAGAGAGACGTCCAGTTGGCCTTCTCCGCTTTGAATAAAGTAGAATGTTAGGCATATTTTTAAATGTTGAGAACAAAGCAGTTATAGCGTAATCTAATGTAGGACATTTTCCTGCGGCCAAAGTTTAAGCTTTAAGGCAAAAATGGTGAGCGAACTCAGTGGCAGTTTCACCACAATTAAGGCTTATACCCATAAAAGTTTGCTTTTGGTTGGATAAAGTTTAGTCGCTCCCTAATTCCTGTAGCAAAGCATTCTTGGCGACATATCAAGTCTGGAAATGCATTAGATGAGGTACCACAATGTCTTGAGCTATGCGACTAAGACATTTAGTTAAGTGTTTGAGACGTTGGGTGTCAGTGGCTTCATCCATAGTTTTTCATAACAGAATAAGAAAGATAATATGCTCTCTTTTCCTGGGACGTACTTCTCTTTGAATGACAGTTTGAATGTGCCACTGGGGGGGTTAAAGTCTGAACAATATGAACTGACATCAGGGGAACATTTTCATCTAAAGAGGAACTGATATGCTGTCCGTTTCATAGGGGTGGAGGACGTCCACTTTATTTTGTAAGGTGTTGATATCCTCAAATATTGAGTCTGCCCAATCTTGGGTGGCACAAAGGGCTGGTTTATTGGCAATGAGAGAGGATAACTGCCAAATTTCGCTTTTGAGCTCAGTAGTTGCATCTCAAAGTTCAAGTTGGTGTTGCTCAGGAGTGAGAATACGTTGTTCCATCCCATATATCATAGTGACTAAATTAATCAAGAGTTTAAGGCTTTCTTAATTTAAAAAGAGATTAGACGCCGAAGTGTTATTTTTTACTTTTTGTTGTTTATATTATATTTTCACCGTGAACTTTGGGTGTACCTGGAAGGGAGAACCAGTTTTGTATGGATCACGGGTGCATTACCATGGATCCCCTGATAAATATTGGTCAGGTGACCCAAAGCTCAAGGGTTTTGGATAATTATTTTAGCGCTTCTTTTGGTCAAGGAGTCATATATAAGATACTTGGTCTGTTAAGGCAATTCCTAATAAAATATGCCAATTTTTACTTAAAAACGATAAAAGGAATAAAGGAAAGTAAAGTTTATTAGCTTAGATTGCACAATTAAGGGACTTCAGGCTAATCTCCAGTCAATCTTCATGCATATTAGGCCAAGATCTATTTCTCATTTCCTAATTGGGATTCATTTGCCTCATAGATCGGGTTTGAACTCCAATTTTAGGGCTGAGATTTTATTGAGGATTGTGTCATGAAAAACGGCAGAAGAAGTTTAGACCGGCCTGCTAGTTGGGATGTGTGAGCACCCAAAACACAATCCAGAATGCCAGTGGCATTGCCGATTGTACAACATTGTATGGAGCCACAAATTGGGTTCAATGACTTTTTGATGTAAAATGAGCGTGAAAAGGAACCCAATAACTAACCAGATAGAAAAAACCTTAGACACTGATGGTCTTGCTGCAGGGGATTGTACTACTGGGTTTACCACTTTGGGGCTACTGGTGGGAGGGTTCATCGCTAACGTAGAGACAAGGAGGTGGATCCTTGCTTGAAAATGAGTCATATTAGGCCAAAGAATTCTGATATTTGATAGCAGATAGCTTCAATAAAGGGGTTAAATTCCCAGAAGTTTCTTGCACGTTAATACAAATATATATGGTGGAAGTGATTGTAATCATCAAACTGGTAATGCCCATCAGGTGTAGGGACTGACAGGCAACCAGGTTAGTGCCTTCAGGACTTCAGAAAGAAGAATTCAAGTAAAATAAAAAAATTAGGGTACTAGTGGTATTTATCAGAAAGGAAAATTAAGTGAATTGACTTAAAAATTTCCTTAGTGCGATGCAGCTGATTAAATAGCGTTTAATTTGGTATTGGATCTAAGCAGGGATCAGGGCCCTCAAATTTGACATAAATTGGTAAACTTTTGGGGGAGAGGGAAAGTAATTTTAATTAGAACTAACATCAAAGGATTCAATGGCAGGCTGAGTTGCTATTAGGTCAGCTGTGAACACCTGGATAAAGGCTCAACTGTGTTTTTTTCAGTTGGTATGACAGCATCTGGCCTGACAAGCAACGGGAATTCCCCAGGGCCACCCCACATAGAGGCGGTCCCAATTAGTTAGAATTGGGTTCAGGATGCCCAACCTGCTCATGCCCAGTCACTGGGGCGTTCATCTGACCAAATGAGTTACATCGGCCACAACTCCCAATTCATTAGATAGAGGTTTCAAATTATCTATTATAGACCCTGAAGGTTCCATCTGCCCATCAGGGATCATCCCTGATGATTTCAAGGGGTATTTGGAGTCAGTGATCATACTGCTAGCTGAGTCAAAACCATCAGCAATTCTGGCTGCTAAATTGACACTTGTCCCTTCTTGACTATTGGTTTTCTGATTGTCAGGCTTTACCCCCATTGGTTTTGGACCTTTCATCTTTGATTCAGTAATCTTGGCACAGATTTCTCCAATTCAGCAGATAAGTTTGGCAGAAATGAGCATGGGTACCGGGGGAGGAATCTTTAGAGGGAGTGCTGTTACCCACCACTCTTTTATCATTGGGCGAGGTCGTCCTGGGTGACAAGGGGTACAGCCACCCTCTTCTGACCCTTCTTATTTGGAAATGGGAAAATCGCACAATCCACTCGAAGTTGACGTTCCCATGGGCTTACAGATTATCCCCAATAATAATTTCAGCTTTTCAGATGGTTTGGGTTCAAATCCCGGCAACCAACTCATCTAAATCTCCAGTTCAGGTTTAAATCCAATTGTTAAATCGTTCATATCTCCAAATTTGGATATGAATCCCAACAAGGCCATCAATGATACATCAGTTTATATGATGAATTTTCATTCAAAACTTTGTTTCTTCAAGACATAACTGGTCATTATATATCAGCATAATTCATTGAGTGACTCCTAGGCTTTTTTGTTCCACACAAATTCATTTTTCAGATCCTTCAATAAGTTGAATAAAGCTCCACGATTTTGATAAAATCTTTTAAACATTGGCAATAGTAGCTGACCAACCCAAGGAATACTTGGATATCCCGTACACTCTTCAATATTAATTTTTTGATTGTCATAATGTCCTGATGATAAAAATGCAGCCCTCTGGAGTTGATAAAAAATCTCAAGTATTCAGGCTCCTTCTTGAAGAAATGATATTTCTTTGGCTTAATTTTCAAATTTGCACTGCCTGGTACTTGAACACTTCTTCTAAGTGCTCCAAATGATCCATGAAGGTCCTACTGAATACATTTATAATTTCCAGATATACTAAGACACAGGATAGCTTAAGATCACTAAGGGTAGAGTCCAATGCCATCTGGAAGTTGACTAGCGCGTTACACAATCCCTGTGGCATTTGGGTAGGCTGGTAAAGTCCCTGTGCAGTAATGATTGCATATTTTTATCAGTCCTCTTTTGGCAAAGCAATTTTCCAATATCTTAATATCAAGTCCATTGCTAAAAAGTATTTTATGTTCCCTAGGCGGTTGATCACGTCATCAATCTTCGACAGAAGATACATTTCATACTTAGTGATTTTGTTCAATTGGTGACAATTGATCAATACTCAATTTATCCATCCTTTTTTACTATAACGATCAGACTCGCCCATAGACTTGATGATTGAATGAAGAGCCCATGCTCAACAAGCTTTCTGGTTTCTTTGCTGGCCACAGCTTCAGCAGCTCTAGACATTTGTTAAAAATTGATATAACTGGACGATAAGCTTCAAATAGTTGCGGTGGATTGGGCAATATTGACCAAAATCAACAATATAATAATATTGGTGAAATCGCCTCAAAATAAGGCGATAAGGTGATACAAGCTCAGGAAAAATAGTTATTGGATCGCCTCCAAATAAGGTGATAAGGTGATGTCAACTTATGATAAATATATTGTAGATCGCCTCAAACTAAGGCTTTAGCAAATTAAAGAATAATAGCCTCTGATGGAGCTTCTCAGTTAAAAGTATGAACCAATGAGGATACGGTGGAAAAGAATAGCCTAAAAAAGGGTCAGAATTGACTAAAGTCATGGATATATTAGCGTGACAAGAAGACTAGAAGGGGGAGGTCTTTGGTAAGAAGAAGCGGAAATTATAAGCAGACATAATTTGCTATTTATATTAAAAATAAATAAAATGTGTGGTCAAAGCTATTGCTGAATATTATAATAAATTCGCAAGTTCATTTTGTGACCAACAATCTTCATATTTTTCATTCGTTGCTCAGTGGGCTCAACCCTGTGCAACCCTTACGCTGAATATTAAACCTATAGCCAATTTTATAACAATGGTGCTCACTACAGGGGGCCGATTGATCAACCACAAAAGAATAAAATGAAAATTATCCAGTCACTGGCCATGTTGCATTGGGCCTGCATCAATGAGGAATCCTCATGGCAACCACGGCAGCTGAATACATGAAACTTAAACTTCTTTTGGACGTAGTGCTCAAGAAGCAAGATACGCTCCTTCAGGAATGTAATGACATAATGAACCATTTTGAAAACATGTTCAGCCAAATGTGGATTCTTGGACAACAAAACCGGCAACTTGCTAATCGCCTGAATGACACTACCAAACAACTACATTGTGCGGAGCGGAAGTTATACAGCATCTCACACCCTCAGCGCCTCTCATTGGGAAGTGGACAAACAACAAGGGGCCGCTTAGGAAGAATTAAATTATGATGAATATGAGGCCAGGTACCAAGTCGAGTAGCTTTTCTCCAAACATACAGGTCATGTGAGCTACTCAACCTATGATGGTAGCCCAGAAGATGTCTTTGTCTTTGTGAACCAAATCCACCAGGTGATGGCCATACTTCCCACCAAAGGGACCCATGCTACACTGGAAGCAGCGGACAAGCCATGCGCCACTGGCCCTACCAAACCAGCTTCTCAACGAGATGCCGCCTTGGTCTTAACCAATTACTCAGTACACTTCAAAGGCTTGCAGTTATAACCGATGGAGGAGTTTGTATTGATAAACTGCCTCCATTTAACCATGATGGGAACGTTCAAAGGTTCTTTAATTGATTTGAGTTCAAAGCTGAAGATGCCTTAGATTAACGCAAGGCTAAATTGCTGATATCCGTCTTGGATGTTGGAAGCGCTAATCAAGTCACTTGCTACATTTAAGCAGTTCCGTTACATATCAAGAAGTGAAGGATACTGTTCTGTGGTTGTTTGGGGGTACTGCAAAGATGTCGCAGTGGAAGGCCAAGTTCTTGACCATTATGTTCCATCATAATAAGACCCTTGCTGCGTTTTCTGAATGATTACTACGGAAGCTCATATGTTAATTGAGCAGGGACTCTATCTGAAGCCAATGTGGGGATTTCAATGACCTATGCAGTGAAACCATACCGCGAACTTTACAATTTCATTGCTCTTTTTTTGCAGGACAACGTACCCCTGATCAAGGTTGTTCAAATTTTGCGCTGTATATCTGTCACATTTACCCCGCCCAATAAAGATCAGAAACCTTCAGCAGCCATCACTGGACCTTCTTATTTGGGTGAATCATCCTGCCCTGCTTTTAGTCCTCCAAGTAACCAATGGCCCTATTACAATTACTGCTTAGCCCTTGGCTGAGTTACCCTCAGCGATAAAACTTCTGGTACAGGCCTGCTTATGACAATTAAGAGCAGCCAACGTTTGACCAGGGCCATATTACGCTGAACTTCAGCAGTCAAACTATCGGCCTGGTTCTAATTACTCCAATTTACAACATTCAAACTATTGGTCTGGGCCATTAATAATAACTAAGGATGCAGTCCCTATGGGGTAAATTGTTTTAATTGCAGTTGCCCTGGGCACTTTTCATAGAGGTTCCCCAATTGTTGGGTCCATTATGTACAGCAGAACCAGTACTACCAGGGAAAAAATGGAGCAGAGTAGAGACGGGACCCTCTAACTCCATTATCTTAAGCCCAAAAGTCCCACCTGAACCTGCCCAAGTATATTCTGCTGAAGTCACTCAGCATGATGATTAGTCTTTATATCAGCAGCTGGCTGGAGAGGTAAACGTATTGACATGAGTGCAAGCAAAGGCCACGGTGGAAAAAGGACCCCAGGAACAACTGAAGCCTTACGCCTGTCAAACTTTTGACCAAATTTTTCTAGACAACTGGGACCGTCCTCAAATGCGCCTTCTCTGAAAGGAGTAAATATCGCCCTCCTGGAGGATGCTATTGTTAAAGAATACCCTAAAGTCGGTGAGAGAATTATGAGCTTCCTTGGAAAGAGAGATTCTTAAAAATTTTACATATTAAACAGTCAAAATTCTTCTTATTCTGAGTGTACATACTGTGACATTTTTATAGCAAAAAACAAAGTCTGCACTATAATAGATACAGGCGCCCAGGTCAACATAGTTTTCATTAATTTTGTGGTAAAGCTGTTGTTGAACCCTGATATAGAACATCAAATGTTATATGGGACTGCAGGAGCTAAAAGCACAGTCTCAGAGGGAGTGTACAGTGCACTACCGTTGCAATTTGGGTCAATTGTTGTAGCTCCAGCAATAATGTTACCCAAACAGTAATTGTAACCTGCTAAATGGAACTGCTTTTATGTGACACTTCGGTGCTGTCATTGATATGATGAAGGTTACCTTTTATAATTTTCAGGCAGTGGATCCCAAATTATTTTACCTCAAGCGGAGTGCCAAATGATCCGGTGCATATGGGACATGTCAACCTTGCATATAGTGGTGGTATAATCCCTGTTCACTACCATTGACTAAAGCGGGATACTTGGGCCCTTACCCAGCAGATATATGAATATTAAGGACTGCCCCTCAGAGCTGCTGGGTTTATATCAATCCACTCCAGCCACTAAGTGATAGTAAGAACCAGATTGGAGGTGGAAGTACCAACTGGACTCTATGGGAAACTTATTGGCCTTTATCAGCATTTGCAGTTTGAGCCCTCATGTGGCTCCAGGCATTATACTTTATTAGATTTTTAACCAGGTGATATTCCTCACATACTAACAAAATTAGTATAATAATTAATCGAGGATGAATGCCAATTTGTTTGCTAATTTCGATTCTTTATGTAATGATTATACCCCAATTTGTGCTCCCCATTTGGATGGGTTGAGCTGTCTTGATCCGCAAGATCAAGAAAGTATTGGTGATCATCCCTGATAGGAAAATGGTGGGTGTCAACGCTGGTGACTGAGGCCGAGGGTGTTGAGGTAATTAATATTATCAATTAAGATGATGAATTGCTTAAATTTGACATCAAAAAGTATCAGAAAATGATCCCAATAAAAACTTTAGCTAATTAAAACATCGTAGAATTATGCCAAGAATGTCAAACTAATTAATACCAATCATATAAGAACAGGAAGGCTTTTATCCTGGCACCAACTCCATGTGAAAATGATTGTGGGATTTCCAGCAGAAAGTCAAATCTAATATAGAGTACCATTGACTTATGCCAAGGATGCTGAACCATTTAATATAATTAAATAAAATTAAATTGCATTTTAACTTTGTGAGAGTATTAGGAACAATCTCAGACAGTATTTTGCTTTAATTTGACACAGGCAACTTATTCCAAGGATGTAAATATATTTAATTCATTTAGATTATGACAAATCAAGGATTGACATAATCATGGACATTTGAGGATGACAAGTATTGCCAGTGAGAGTGCTGATGAATTCAAATCAGGGATTCACTAGTGAGTGCTGATGATGCTGGCAAGAAATGCCAATTATGTGGACAGGCAAGAAATGCCTATAAATAGTTTGATCTCTCTCTTAATAAAAATATCTTCTAATCTACTAATCTTCTAATCTTTATATCTGATCTTCATATATTTAATTAATTGTGGATATCTACCTCTGCTAGTTTTAAAGTGGATGTAGTTCAGCTTGGCTGGTGGAGGAGGAACGGAAGATCCCCAGTTGTTAGGTGTTGGGTTAAAAACCCTGGAGTGGCTGGCGCCCAACTTCTAACCTTGAACTAAATGGAAACCCTGAGGGAACTTGGTCAACTAGCAGCAACAATGAAGGACTGGAAGGATTAAAGAGGAGTAAACCTGAGGGAGTCAATAGAGGCCGCTGAACTACAATTATTGTACATGTCTCAGGAGATGACCTTTGAGCTATAATGAGTGGTCAAACCTCAGAAGGAGAAGGTGTTGGTCTGCTGGGTTGGTGGGTTTCCCTACGAATTTATAGGGAAAGGTCACCAAGGATTGTGAAAAAGCAAGGGCCAGTAGTCTTCATACTGTTTGGCCTGGCACACTAATGGAGTCACCTAGTATTGAGAATGAAAAATTCTCAAAAATACTACTGTGACACGGGGAGATTAAGGCTTTACTAGTGAATCTACTAAAAGAATCAGTTCAAGTCCGCAGACATTAGATAGTGGCATATTTACACTTGAACCCTGTTGAGGAGGTCCTTTATGTTCACAAGTTTGTGTTGCTGGATAAATTTGGTCTATCCATCGCACTGCAGCCCGGTGTAATGGCAATGGCACCACGAAAAATTAATGGGGTTATCAAATGAACAGCAGGATCAGGCGATAGCTTTATTTCAAAAATACAAGGAGATTTTAGCTGTTGAAAACCATGATTTAGTATGCGCTCAAGGTGGTGGTCCATTAATTGGACACTGGAGATCATTCCTCTATCAGATCTCGGCTGGTCTGCTGATTTAGGAAGCTTAAGAAGTAGTTAACAAGTAAATCAAGAAGCTACTGGAGAAAGGGATTCTAGAACTATCAAAGAGTCCATGGGCTTCGCCCATTCTAATTGTAAAGAAGAAGGATGGTAACAACTGGGTAGTAATAGACTACCAAATGCACAAAAGCATCACAATAATGACTCATATCTCTTGTCATGATTTGATGATGCTTTGGACCTTTGGGAAAAGTTTGCTATTTCTTGACAATGGATTTGATATTGTGTTACTGGCAAACTGAATTGCCTGCGGCGGAACAGGAGAAATGCGCCAAATACATCCAAGGGCTCTTCCAATTAACACGTATGCCTCAAGGGCTATGTAACACCCAAGCTACGTTCCAACGGGCCGTGGACACTATCCTTGGCGACCTGAAGCTGTCATGCATACTTGTGTACCCTGACTTTCTTAATGTCTTTTCTCGAACATTTTCTGAGCATCTTACCCATTTGGAGGAGGTATTCCACTGGTCTTTTGAGGCCAACATCAATATTAAGCCCCGCAAATGCCACTTCTTCAAGGACCAACTGGAGTATCTTGGGTTTGTGGTAGACGTTAAGGGGCTGAAACCTCAACTGGCCAAGGTGGAAGCTATTTAATAAATGACTCCGCAAAATAGTAAGCGTGACATACAAGTATTTTTGGGAACGGTTGGATACTAACTACGCTTCTTTCCAACTTCAATTGTATTGGTGCCCCATTATTTGAGCTACTAAAGAAGGATGCCGTGTACAAATAGAAAGAACGCCAACAGCGCTCCTTTGACACATTTTGTACTGCATTGGTCAGTGCACCAGTGCTATGCTATTCAAATTTTGATAAAGAATTTATCATTCAAATGAATGCGTCTCTTTCCGCTGTTAGGGAGGTTCTATTCCAAAAAGGACGATGATGGGGGAGCACCCTGGTGCGTACTGGAGTTGGAGCCTGAGCTACCAGGAATACAATTATACTGTGACCAATTGGGAGTGCTTAGCGGTGACCTACGCATATAAGCAATTTAGGGTGCATTTGTATGGAGTAAATTAAAGTTGTAACTTATCATGATTAATTATGCTGGTTGCAGAATATCAGGGACTCTGAAGGGCGTCTATCCTGATGGGCCCTCAAACTTCAGGCTTATGACTTTAATATCCTTCACCGACCTGGAGCAAAGCACCAGAACGACAGTTGTTTATCAAATTTGCCAATCATTGCCATTTCAGCGGATCTGAGCAATCTAATGAAAAATAAAATGCTTAGCAGAAGATATGGCTATGAACCACTTCTAGTTATAAAGGCGTTAAACAAGATGTAATCTAATAACTTCCAACTGAATGGTGAGTTGTATAAGCGATTGGAGATTCTATAGTGAACTTTCCAAGACCCTCAACGTGGCTGAGTTTTTATTCATCCTATGACATGGCAGATTGTGCAAGACGGAATCATTGCGCCCTTGGTATTTTTGGGAGATCATGAACTTCACACATTCTATTAAAGATAAACAAGCTGCCAACTAAAGCAAACCGCCATCCTTGGGGTAGAAACACAGGCGATCTGGGAGACCCCATAGTTCCACCATGGCTGCCCTCAATTCATCCTTACTAGTATGGAAATAAATCCACACGGAATGGTTGAGCGAGTCAAATAAAACTTTAGTGAACATCCTCCAAAAAATTGGTAGTGGATTGACCTTCAGATTTTGTGTTCTCTCCTTTCCACCGCCGCCTTTGCCTACAACATTAGCTATCACTCAGCAACGGGGAATAGTCCCTTTCATTTATTATAGGGATGGCACCCAGCTCTACCTGCTTTGCTCTATGTGTGTGTAAAAAGAACCGGTGGAGTGGATCCACAACATTAAACATCCTGGAGAACACTTTAATCAAGCTGGAAACTGAAGCGTACTCTTTCATCTTGACCAATAAAGATAAAAAATCAGGCTGCCAATCAGGTACATGTAGCGGGCTAGCCCAGTTCAAAGAATGGGAGATGGTTTTATTTTATGACCAGCATGGGTTTGGTTGAAAGCATAAGTTGCAACATTTGGATTGGGCCGTTTAAAATAAAATGAGAAGATGGGCGTTGACGTCTACATTATCAAAACCCCACAAGTGGTTGAATAATAATTGAGTGAACGCATAGTTACTCCAGGCGTATAAGCAATAGGAGACTTATTGTCTAGTCAAGGGGGGTAATGTTGGGAAATTGATATGACTGGATTATAAGCTCCAAATAGCTGCTGCGGATTGAGTAATATAGGCCAACATCGAGTAATAAAATAATATTGGTGAAATCGCCTCAAAGTAAAGGCAATGGAAAATGATACCAAGCTCAGGAAGATAGTTATTAGTCGCCTCCAAAAAAGCAATAAGGCGATGTCAACTTATGAAAAATTTATAGTATATCGCCTAAAACTAAGGCAATAGCAATTTAAAGAATAATAGACTCTGCCAAAGCCTCTCAGTTATGAGGATGAATCAATAAGGTTATGGCAGAAAAGAATAGCCTAAGCAAAAGTGTCAAGATCAGTTGAAGTCGTGAATATATAGGCGTGACAAGAAGACTGAAGGGGGAGGTCTTTAGTAAGAAGAAGCGCAAATTATAAGCAGAAATAATTTGCTATTTATATTAAATTAAATAAAGTGTTGTGGTCAAAGCTATTACTTCATATTATAATAAATTATCAATTTTATTTTGTAAACCACTGATCTCCATATTGTTAATCCATTACTCAGTGGGCTCAGTCCTGTGCATCCCTTATTCCGAATATTAACTTTATTGCCAATTTTATAACAACTTTCAAACAGGTCTCATCCATATCAGAAAATATACCCCTGTGCTGACCTTGTGGACACATTATTTGCGCACTCAAGTCATGGTTGTCCTGGGCTAATATCTCCTGATAGTTCTCAAATAGTTGGTGAACATCTTCGTGCTGCTGTTTGAATAAATCAGTTAGATGCTCACAATTTACTAAGACATTGACTTTTTCAGCAGTTTCCTCCAGGAATCTTATTTCGTTACCCTTCTGAAATCATGAAATTTAATGATCTCTGTCATCAGTATTAAGTGTAGAAATGCGACGACTATATTTTTTGCTATCTTCATTGGTTTCTTTCTTAGATTAGCCAGTGGCACATTAATTTCTCCAAGTACTGGCCTAATTATCTCTGGCGCTACCCATGGTTCAATTCTTGATTTCCATCATGGGCCAACAACTTCTCCATATAGTTTCTCTGGGATCTCAACCATCAATCCTGTGTTAATATTTATTTGCATCCCAGGCAGTTGTCATGGTTGGAAAATGAAATAATAATTAAGACCAACGTTAAGGACAAAGCAGCATGTCAGGAGGCCAAGAAGGTGAAGTTGGCAGGCCTCCCTGACCTTAAGCATACCATAGATCAACGCTGGGCTAAGGCGAAGTATGCCAAAGTTGGTCCTAATGATGCAAAAGAAGTTCAGCCCTGTATAACAGCAGGTGCATTAAACTGAACTAGCTTTGTGATGAATGAAAATGGTTCACCTTGGTCTTTAGGTGAACGGGGTTTTGAAATCTTTCATAGTTCTCAAAGTTTCCAGCTTAGGTCGCCTGCTCCTACAATCAATTACCCAAGTTTGGTCAATTACCAAAAAAGTTTATTTCCTAATGGAAGCATGCGTCTATGGTGCACCTCAGCTTAGACCCAGTTCCTTCAGTTTATTTTTTCCCAAATTCCTTTAAATTCCTCATGTTGAGACCAATATCTACCATTGGTTGACTTCCCTCATAATAAACCCCATTGCTAGTAAACCGTTTTACATTTATGTTATCTTGGACAATCCTGTGCATGGACCTCTTTGAGGAGGTCATGAGCAACGTTAACCATATACAGTTAACTACATTAAACCTATCTGCCCATGCACCGTTGGGCCACCCAGGTTCCCTCCAACCTAGGGTGCCTATACATTACACCTCTGAGTGCCATGTGTCTCCCTTTTGGTTACTCCCTCTAATGATAACTATCTGCTAACTAAGTTACTGCAGCTCTAGCACCCTCCTCGGGGCTCTAGTAACTTTACTACTAATGACTAGTTTCCTGGCGTTAGCCCTGTGCACCATGCACTACCACGCTGGGAACAGGAGAGTTATAGACATTCTCCTTACATTAGTTGACCAACCTCTTAGCTTTACATGCACAAATTTTTTCTGTGTGGGACTTTCACAAAGTGCACACGGTGTGCGCCAGCTGGTGGCCATGGCCACGTTGGGGATCACCCCTGTTTTTGCATTCTTCTGAGGATTGGAGAATTCTGGCATTATTATCACTATCTCCAACAGAATGTACTTATCCTTCTTGCCCATACCTGGTGGATATGGATGCTTTGCAATCTGAGAGTCATAATTCCCCAACTTTCCACTAAATTAAAAAAAATTGACCCAAATAAATCATTTTTTCCTGACACCACGTTTGGAAGGTTCAGGCAGGATCATCAACAAAGGGCCTGGGGGTGTTGGACTTAAACAATGTCATAAAACCTGTCACAGAAAAGGGTATAGGTTCTTTAGCAGCCCAAAATGCGTTTTATAAAGATGTTCACACATATATTACTAAGCCATATCTCTTCCCATATGGCTTAAAAATGGACCCCATTCTAGTATTTTAATTAGCCCTTAAGACCCCCGCTTGTCCCCTCCCATGATCCACAGAACTCAGGAGGTGGAAAAGGAGTTACAAATAAAATGTAAAGCCGTTTATGCAGTTGTTATAGATATGGTGGGATATTTGGCCTCAGTAGTAAGAGTGGCCAAATATCACTCTCCATTCTATAACGCAATTACGTACCCTGGAGGTATAGACTATGATGAAGCAGATTTGGGAGGGGAAGTATTGGCATTCTCTGCTATAAATAAAGATCATTCGGGATATTTATTGCTAACTGCTACCCTTTCATCCCCTTCAGGTAAAATTGGTACTACTATCTTGGTGGATACTAGATCCTCTGAGAATTTCATTGACCAAGACCTAGCTGACTACCTTGAGCTTAGTTACTTGTCAGGTGTATGGTTAGTGGAGGGTCTTCACAAGGTATTCCCACCCTGAAGGTACTAGGGTTAATGGATTGTCAATTTGGTAAATTTCATTTGTCTGACCACTTCCAAGCTATCATAACCTATTGTACCCCATCATTTTAGGTGT
Source organism: Massospora cicadina (assembly GCA_022478985.1). Taxonomy (NCBI): domain Eukaryota; kingdom Fungi; phylum Entomophthoromycota; class Entomophthoromycetes; order Entomophthorales; family Entomophthoraceae; genus Massospora; species Massospora cicadina. The sequence continues at coordinate 14,533 of JAKSZP010007922.1, forward strand.
GGAGTGGTGGCGAAATTTTGACGTCAGAACTAACTTGAAAGAAAATACCTTATCCTTATCTTTGAAAAATGGACACAGGTTGATGGTTCCTTTGGCTGCAGCCAACTTTCAGGGCAATTTGCCCCACTGGCACAATATTCTCACACTCAGTCTTGCCCCGTTGCTGAAGCCCTCTGTGGAGGTTCCCCTGCCTTCCTGTCTGGAGGGGTTGAAATCTTCGTTTGATGAAGCTTCAGCTAATACTACTTGATCATTCAGAGTTTGATTGCGAGTTCAAGCTCACTGTTGATTTGGTGCATATATCTTCTCAAGATAACCATTGACGGTATGGGAGGAAGCGGCCTTGGATTTGTGGGTTAAGGAGCAGTTAGCCAAAGGTGCCATTTTTCAGAAAACCTACCCTGCTTGTTCCCCACTTCTCTTTGTTGAGAAGGCCGATGGTACCTTACGCCCTTGCATAGATTATGGGAACCTAAACAATGTTACCGTACCAGATCTCCATCTCATTCCTTTGGATTCGCAATTTGCGCGCTATTTGGAGAAGGCCAAAGTACTCTCCAAACTGTATTGCCTAAATGCGTTCAATCAGATCCAGATTAAGAAGGGACAGGAATGGTTAACCGCATTTATACAAGAAAAGGGATTTTCCAGTTTCAGGTCATGCCCTTTGGGCTTAAGAATGCCCCTGTTAACTTTCAACGCCGTATTGACGCAGCTTTGGGGGACCTGATGGGGGTATGCGCGGTTGCCTACATGGATGATATTCTGGCGTTTTCCCCTGATTATGAGTCCCATGCAGTACACCTTAGGCAAGTGGTGGAGAGGTTAAAGGCAGCCAACTTTACGCCGAAGATCAGCAAGTGTGAATTTTTCAAGTCCAAGGTCACTTTTCTGGGCAACGTCATCTTTGACCAAGGACATATGATAACTTCAGACAAGGAGAAGGAAATTCGTGAGTGGCCCACCCCCACTTCAGTCAAGTAATTGAGGATTTTTTTGGGGACGTGTACGTTCCTTAAGAAGTTCACGCCCAATTTTTCTGAGGTGGCAGCGCCCTTGTATAAGGACAGTGGTGCCAAAGTGCTTCAGTGGTCCGCCGTTTTGGAGGATGCTTTCCAGGCAGTAAAGTGCACCCTGTTCTCCACGTCCGCCCTTCGCCATGTTGATCCTTCAAAGGAGTTCATTGTGTCTACTTATGCCTCCAACTTCGCCATAGCGGCTGCCTTATTACAAGTAGGTGAAGATGGTATAGAGCATCCGGTAGGATATTTTTAGGAAAATGTCTTTACCCGAGTTAAACTACGCTGTTTATGACAAAGAGTTACTAGCAGTGGTGGAGGCGCTGACTTATTGGCGTCATCACTTGCATGGCTCTTCCCAACCCTTCCACATATGTACATATCACCGTGCCCTACTTTACTACCACGCTCCTCATGTCTCAACTCCACGGTAGACCTGTTGGCATGAGACCCTTGCCCAATTTGCATTTTCTTATGCTTTCAACAAGGGCAAGGATAATGGGTTGGCAGATGCTTTGAGCCACAATCCTGCATTAGCTCCCAATCCAAAGGAGTAGAGGTTCATAACACCCAGTTGATGATTCCACTGGGTAAGATTGTGTCTCAACTTTCCTCTTCCATGGCCAACAGGCCAGCGCTTGCACCTCTGGAAAATGTGGAGGAATACAGTATGTTCAGAAAGGTTGTCCTTTCTCAGCCGTTATCAGCTGAATATACTATGGTACTTTCTAAAGCGCTGAATCAGGAGGATCTAACCAGAGGTTATCATGTAAAGGATGAGATAATGTGATTTCAAAGGCGCCTATGGGTTCCTGTTGGACCACTTCACCTGGAAATCATCTGGGAACATCATGACAGGATTACCATTGGTCATCCTGGGAAAGCAAATATTTTGAAGTTAATTCGATTCACCTACAATTGGAAGGGCTTACCTGCTCAAGTGGGACCGTATTGTAAAGAGTACCTGATCTGCAATCAAATGAAACCAAATCGACAACCTTTAGCAGGGTTTGGTACCAGTTTATAAGGCCGAAGGGACCTGGACTTCCCTAATGGTGGATTTCATTGTGGAATTACCTATTTTAGATGTTTATGATGCCATCATGGTGGTGGTGGACCGGTTTACAAAGTTCGCCCACTTCATTCCTTGCAGAACAACAATAACTGCAGCTGAGATGGCTAGGCTCTTCATCACTCAGGTGTTTGCGCTTCATGGGGTCCCCCAAGAAATTATCAGTGGTCAGGGAGACCAGTTTACCTCCATCTTTTGGGAAGAGTTATGCAAGACTCTTCAGATTCGCCCCTACTGTTCAACTGCCTATCATTCACAATCAGACGGACAGACTGAACGAGTGAACCAGTGCTTAGAACAGTTTCTGCGGTGTTACACTGCCACGGATCATTCAGATTAAGTTTCTCACCTTCCTATGGCCCAGTTTATCTACAACAACACTTTGCATTCTTTGATCTGTTGCTCCCCATTTTTTCCCATCCATGGGTTCAACCCCAACTTTAACATGGAGCCCAGATGTGGATCTAAAGTTGAAGAGGTGGTGGACTTTGCCAAGACTAATAAGAAAGTACACCAGGGGGTTTCCACGAGTTTGGAGGCGGCAATGCAAGTATATAAGGAGAACACTGATGGTAAGCGACAAGTGGGTCCAGCGTACAAAGAAGGAAATCTTGTGATGCTTAATGCTCATAACATCCCTATCAAGCAGCCATGCAAAAAGGTGGGACCAAAGAGGATTGGGCCTTACCGCGTTGTGAGAAAGGTGGGCCACGCCTCATACCAGTTGGATCTTCCCTCTTCAATTTCAGATCTCTTCTGTCTTTCATGAGAGCAAGTTTGAAGTTGTTTGAGGCCCACACCAGAGACTCCTTAGGCTTATCTCGTGGATGGGATGCCAGAATGGGAAGTGGAGGAGGTAGTAACTTCCCGCAGAGTAAAAAGAAGACTTGAGTACCTGGTATCTTGGAAGAGATTTGATGCAGCGGAAAACAGTTGGGTACCAGCACTTAATTGCACACATGCCCAATTTCTTGATTGAAGCTTTCCAAAAGCGTTTTCCCAGGACGCTGGATCTCAATTAAAGCAAACTGTTGCCGCAATGAAGTTGGCCCCAGCCCACAAGATCCTTTCCATGGCGCAAGCCCCTGGAGGGGGTGAAGCCCCAAAAGGATGAGAGGGTGATGTCTTGGCTTGAACATGACATAATCATGGAGACAAAACCATGGACAAGGCTGCATGTCAGGAGGCCAAGAAGGTGAAGTTGGAAGGTCTCCCTGACCTCAAGCATACCATAGATCAACGCTGGGTTAAGGCAAAGTATGCCAAGGTTAGTCCTAATGATGCAAGAGAAGTTCAGCCCTGTATAACAGCATGTGCGTTAAAACGAACTAGCTTTGTGATGAATGAAAACGGTTCACTTTGGTTTTTATGTGAATGGGGTTTCAAAGCCCGTTTGGTTTTTAAAATTTCCAGCTCAGATCGCATGCTCTACAATCAATTATACAAGTTTGGTTAATCACCAATTACAGTTCATTGCACGATGGAAGCATGCGCCTATTGGTGCACCTCAGCTTAGACCCACTTCCTTCAACTAATTATTTTCCCAAATTTCTTTTAATTCCTCATGTTGAGACCAATTTCTCCCATTGGTTGAATTCCCTCATAATAAACCCCATTGCTAGTACACCGTTTTACATTATGTTATCTTGGAAAATCCTGTGCACGGACCTCTTTGAGGGAGTCATGTGCAACGTTAACCATTTACAGTTAACTACGTTAAACCTATCTGCCCATGCACCGTTAGGCCACCCAGGTTCCCTCCAACCTAGCGTGCCTATACATTACACCTCTGAGTGCCATTTGTCTCCCTTTTGGTTACTCCCTCTAATGATAACTATCCTCAAACTAAGTTACTGCAGCTTTAGCACCCTCCTCGGGGCTCTAGTAACTTTACTACTAATGACTAGTTTCTTGGCGTTGGCCCTGTGCACCATGAACTACCACGCTGGGAACAGGAGAGTTATAGACACTCTCCTTACAGCAGTATAGTTTTCATCGCTTTTAATCTCAAGGAGCATCACATTTTTTCAGGGTTTCCTTCAGCATTTATTTCATTTTAACCAACCAACTTGTACTGGATGGGAACAATGCCGTCACTGTAAATCAAGTTTACAAAATTGTTCTTCTTAGTCAGCGGAGGCTCTCCTTCCCGCTGATATACCAAGGGCAGGGTCTGCCCCAAAAGGGTCATAGTATTCTCCTTGAAATTACATTTTCTCTCCATATTTTCTCAGGATTTCCGTCTTAATGAAAATGTCATAACTCTGGTTTGCCAACACGATGGTGGGAGCTGATACCACAAGTGAGTTAAACTGAGGTGGTAGTTCACTGTAGGATATACAGGATATTGTCATATCTGGTATGGCTGTTCTGTATTCCTTCAAGTGTTCTAGGTCTAATGAAACTTTCAATTTGTTTCACCAATTTGGTCAAAACAATGTTTATGGGCGCTCCACTGTCAATAAATGCCCTCACTCTTACTTAATTAACTTTAGTATCCGCATAGGTACACTCAGAATATTTTAATAGGGTATTTACTGAGTGAATTGCAGCGTTATTCGCCAAATTAATAGAGTGAATTATTTGTGCTGAGAGATCAGGGAAAGATTCCTTGATTGCACTAATTAAAATGGATACATTTGCCTCATCTAATCTCATATCGAGTAACTCCTCATGATTCATGGTAGATTAATCTTGTCTGCTAGATGACAATCGTACGGTTAAACCACTTCCTTCATGATTTTGGGATTGATATTCTTCTTTTTGGCTTGAGTGATAGCGTTCACATCCATATTAACAACATGATATAGTGAATAGGTTGCTTCATCATCTATGAAAAGATTGTAAATGTCTATATCATCATTCATAATATTGGGAGGAACAGGTTTAATTTCAGTGCCATATTGTTCTGTCTATAGACCACGGGACCTTCTCCTGACTCCTGACTGCTTTCCTTCTCATTTTTCTGGACTAAGATGACCTGCTCCTTGGGCTTCTTTCTCCAAATTGGGAGGCTACATGTACACATTTACCACACTGGTGGTAGCAGATCTGCTTCTTGCCCGCTTGCTTTTATACTTTGGGCTTATTTACAACACAACTTGATTTGATTTCTACTTAATTATATCAACGAATTTTACAGAGTTTTGAGCTTAAGTATGGATCAATTTGATTGCTCGATTTGGGCTTCAAAAGTGGCTTCCAACACCTTTAAATTATCCACCATTTGAGATGTGGACATTTGCTAAGAATGCTGAAGCCAATGTTCTGTGAAAATCATGATAGGGCTATAAAGCCACCTGCAACGTGATTTGGGCATAAAATCCGTTAGCACTTTCACACCAGCCATGAACTAAGATTCCGGGTAGGATCAGTCCACAAAAGCTACTAGGGTCTCATTTTTTTTGAACAGAATCCACATAAATTCCTCTTATGGTTAGACATCCGTGTGGGGCTTCAAAATTCTAGCGTGTTGACTTTCTTGGCCTCCTAATAAGTCCAGTTGTCCCCATTTGAATGGGGTAACACCGGATTTTGACAATTGGTGTTCATGAAGTTCATGACGGTCACTGCCTTTTGTTGGTCACTGAAACTAAACATCATTATCTCGAATAAATGGAAAAAATGCAGGGGCGTTAACCTGATGGAACGGGTAATTTTTGTGTGCTTTGAAATTCATCCATGACTCACTAGCAAGTGAATCATGTCTGATGACTCTAAAGACCATGCATGTAACTTTAGGTGCCATATCCAAAGTTGCTCCAAACGACCCAGACATATTTCTTGTGGTGGGTTATCTTCCTGACTGGATTTCCTGCGTTTCATTTCTGACTTCTTCCGCCTCCATTTTGAGCATAATCACATTTATGGTCCTCCAGTTCTTCTATATGATTTATTTGTCGCGCTATCTCTAAAGTAAGCCAGTGAATGCGTTCTTGGTATGACTCTTGCTCAGTCTTCTGAAACAATACTTCCTTGATCTATTCACCCTCCTTGAGATTTAAGAAGTTGCTTTTTCCACAGAGATCATTTGGTGATTTTTCCCACTTTATTTGACCTCTTCATTGGCCTTCATCACCCATAATTCTAATGCAGTGAAGTCATCTTGTGACGCAAATTTAAGCGCATTTTTGTTGATGGTTACAAGCTCCATCCAAAGCTTGCGTAATTTATCCTTGTAAGAAATAGTTGATCCATCTTCTTATTAAATTCAATTAAATTTAACTACCCGCTGTAGTGAGCACCAACTGTTGAAACTTTAGGAGCTTGAAACTCTATTGATCACCAATGGATAAAGTTTGGGATTTGTTTTCTCTTCTTGAATGCACTCGCTTTGTCTCCCTTGTCAACTGCACAGGTTCCTTAAATGTGCTTTGTTCGACTTGTTGATAATAGTATATTAAAATGAGCAATAGTAGTATGAAGACTACTATTCTAGTTGAGCTAATAGCCAAGATAATAATTAGGTCCAACGCCAACCAGGTGCTTGCCCTAATATTGATTTCTTCTGAAATGGTAGGGACTCTTTCCCTATTCTGTATTATAGAACTTAACCTAATATAATGTGTTAACTTTTGGCGGATGTAGTTGATTCCGCTGAATGGGTTGCACAGGGTAAAACCCACTGAGCAACGGATGAGCAATATGAGGATTGCTAGCCCTCAATAATTAATAGACTTAATAAGGAGCTATTTCCCCAACAATGCCAATCTATATAATATTAAACTTAATAGCTCCTTACGTTACTCTTCCCTACTACTCTCTTTTTTGTAAAAGAACTCCTCCTTCTTATTGTTATGCTCAACTCTTAATACTCATTTTTCCTTGGCAGATTCAACATATTACGCTTGGTAATTCTCTATTTTCTATAATCTAAGGGTTTCATTCAATCATTGAAGGCTTCGCTGGAAATCCCCAATTTTTCAGGCCATTATTTCTTAGATTGATTCACTTTGCTATGCATAATCAATCAACCAATATTAAGGCACACCTCAACTTCAAATTACAATCTTCCAGATAGGTGACTTATCATCCAGTCATATCAACTATTCAACATTACCCCCCTTGACTGGATGATAAGCTCCTATTGCTTGTATGCCCAAAGGAACTTTGCGTGTACTCAGCTGATAATCTGACCACCCTCGGGTTCCTTAATAGTGTAGGTGTTGACACCAGTCTTCTCAATTATCTCAAATGGTCCAAACCATATACTGGCAAGCTTGTTCCTTCTTACAAACCCATGTTGGTCATGGAACAGAACAAGTTCTCCTACCCCAAACTGGGGGAGGCTGCTGCGTCTATATTGTCCAGCCGCCTGATCCTATATCTTCTTGGTGAGACTAGTGAATATGCTTCAGTTTGGAGTTTAATTATAATGTTAGTTAAGGTAGTCAAATAGCACTGAGGCTCTACTCCGCCAGTATCTTCCACATAAGAATATAGCAATGCTGTCAAGGCTGGATGTCTTCTGTAAAGTAATAGGAAGGTACTTTTCCCTTTTGCCAAATGATAGCTAATATTGTATGAAAAGCCGACGGTGGATAGTAGGGTACTTCATTCAAAGGGCCATTCCTTTACAAGTTAGCAGAGGATATTTATCAAAGTTTTGTTGACCTGTTCTACCATTCCATTAGATTATGGGTAGTAAGGTGTAGTCAAGACCCTTCGGATGGCCATTAGTTCTTTCAACTTGGTCAGGATATGTGACATGAACTGGTTCTGTTGTCCATTAGGATAATTTGCGGACAGCCATGTTGCTGTATATCACACTCTAAGATGAACTTGGCGGAAGTGACAGCCCCCAAATTATTGATCGCCCTAGCTTCCACCCATATTGTCATGTGATTAATTGCTACTATTATATACTTGGAGCGATTTGCGCCAGTTGGCAGAGGCCCCACCATATCCAGAGAAACAGTATGCCATGCGAACTGAGGCTTGACCAGCTAGTAGGTGGTATTATTGTAGAGTGGTTTCTTCACTTGGCACTAGTGACAGCAATCAACAGTCTCAAGCACATCATAGTGCATACTCTCTCAATAGTAACGAGGTTGCAAGAACTCCAGCATTTTCAACAACCCCTCCAGGACTTACCAACCTATGTGCATTCAAGATAATTGTTGGTTAGGCATAGTCTTAGGAAATCTCAGTGTCAATTCTCCAATCTACTTATATAATTCCCCATCGTATAAGAAGGTATCCTGTCTAAGCCTGTCCAGCACTTTGATCATTCGCGGTGGCTCATCATGATATCTTCTCACAAATCATCTTCTTGTGCATTATGTCCACCAAATACGATGTAATGGCGATTGTTGGTAATTGGGAGAGACAATCCACATTCTGGTGTTTCGCCCCTGGATGGTTATGATCTTATAGTCATATGCTGGTAGCTTTGGGCCCATCATGCAAGCTACCCTTCAGGTTCCTGTAGGTTCAGCAGCCATCTTAAGGAGGCATGATCCGTGACCACTTTGAATTTTACTACATGGAGTTATACCCAAAACTATTTATATGCTATATTACCGCTAAGCACTCCAGCTCAGTCACGGTTTAATTCTGTTCAGGGCACATTACGCTTCAGCTACAATATGCGACTGGATGCTCCACACTGTCATCATCCTTTGGGATAGCACAGCCCCTACAGCGAAAGGGAAGCATCCATTTGTACAATAAATTCCTTTCTGATTTAAGGTATTGCAAATGGGCGCGCTAGCCAACGCAGTTTTTAAGACATCAAAAGTGTTTTGATAATATTCCGTCCAATTAAAGGTAGCCTTTTTCTTTAATAGCTTGAAGAGTGGAGCCCCAATATAGCTGAAGTTGAGAATGAAACGCTAATAGTAACTGACCATCCCCAGATCCCCTTAATATTCTGTAATACCCAGCTGAGTCATCTTGCATATAGCTTCAACTTTTGGTGGCTGAGGACTGAGCCCTTTGGAGTCTGCCACGAACCAGAGGTATTCCAACTGCTCTTTAAAAAGTGGCACTTATGGGGCTTAAACTTGATGATAGCTTTAGCGAATTGGAGGAACATTTGTTCCAGGTGGCTGAGAAGTTCCATGGACATCTGTGAGATCACAATGATATCGTTAAGGTAAACTAGGACGCAAGACAGCTTTAGGTCACCCAAAATAGTGTCTATAGCCCGCTGGAACGTAGCTGGGGCGCTGCACAAACCATGTAGCATACGTGTAGGCTGAAACAACCCTTCAAGTTGATAATAGCACAAATCTTGCATTCCGCTGCTGGCAACTCAATCTGCCAATACCATAATATCAATTCCATGGCGGATAAGTAGTTTGCACCTACCAGCTGATCTAAAGCGTCGTCAATCCATGGGAGAGGATAGGAGTCCTTCTTTGTTACACTATTAAGCTTCCAATAGTCAATGTCCACCCAGTTTGTGCCATTGACTTCTTAACAATGAGCACTGGTGATGTCCACGGACTCTTGGATGGCTCTAACATCCCTTGTTTGATCAAGCTGTCTACCTCATTGGAGACAACCTCTTCCGCCACTTTCAAGCACCGGATGGGCCATGACCAAATGGGAAGGTGATCTCCTGTACCAACCCGTTGTACCTCCCCATGGGCACACCCCAAATTGTGGTCATCAGAAGCAAAAATATCTTGGTATTTTTCAAATAGGGCCATCGCCCTATTTTTCTGTTCCTCTGACAACCCAGCCAGAGTTTCCCGAAGAACCACTGCCATTACGCTGAGTGGAAAGCTTACCAGTAGGCTGAGGTCAACCCACAAACTGAAATCATGAATATGATGAACCTCATCAATAGGGCCCAAGTACAAATAAGCCACCACTTGGTGCCTTTGGACCGTCATTTCCTCCCTCTGCAGGTTCACTATTAACACTTTAACCTTTCCCTTCCCTGGTAACAATAACCCAGGAGCCACATGAGGTTCAAGCTGGGATTGCTGATAAGGCCCCACTATTTCCCCATATAATCCTTCAGGGACATCAATTTTAAGCTCCATCCCTAATATGTCTTAATGCCCAGATGGTATGCTTACAGTGCTCGCAGCTCATAGCGGAATACCTTTGTATTCATAGATCTTGTTGGAAAGAGCTCTAGTCCTCCACTTCATCTGCCAATATTGAACGGAAACACCACGTCACTATATGCCAAATTGATCTGGATGGATCAGATTGGGTCCTTTGGGATTCCGCTAGAGGAAAGTAAATGAGGATCTATTGTCCAAAAATACTAATAATTTCTTTCGCCATATTGGCCACATCTCCAAAATGACGCATGAACGCAGCTCTAATCAACATGTTGTAATTATTGTTAGGTAAAACAAAAGATGGAGTGGATGCAATGACTGACCCAAACCTCAAAGGAAATGCGCTGTATGCGCCCTCTGACACAGTGCTCTGTACACCCACAGTCCCGTACACTACTCAATGTTTCACATCAGGCTTCATCAGAAGCCTAGCCATGATCTTGGTAGATAAAATATTTATGAGAGCGCCAGTATCTACTATCGTCAAGATTTTGTATTTTGTACAAAGATATCACAGTCTGTACACTCTGAATAAATTTAATCATTGGTGTTTATTACATTAAAATCTAAGGACTTTCAGTTATCCAGAAAAGTGATAACACCAGCACCGACATGAGGATAATAATAGGCAATTTGTTCTACTGAGATCGCCACAGTCACCTCCTCTAGAGTTGCAACATCTGATGAAGGTTCGCCGTTGACTGTACCATTCTGCTCAAGGATTTGCCAGGCGTAAGGCTTTTGCACATCTCGGCGTAACTCTGAGTCTATGTTATTGGGATCTCTCCCTCAGTTTGAGGCCAATATATCGTAGGGAATGTGTTGATATAGTATTTTTCAGGGTTTGTACTGGGCCAACTTAAAGTGACTCATGATAATCATCAGGGACAATTAGGTTGGAATTGGCAGAATTAGAGTGTACCATCTCTACTCCGCTCACCATTTTTCCTGTTTGATTGGGGCAGCCAGTACTGCATGAGCATTCAGCCTACCCGGACTGTAGCCGCATAATGGCCTCTTTGGCCACACAAGAAACAAGCATTTGTAAACGGCCCTTGTCTCTGTATCACCCTCAAAGGTCTGGGTTGCCTAATAGATGATTGGTATTATTGGACTGAGGATAAGCTGGATGATATTAAGGGTGATGAAAAGGAACTGCCAAATCATTAAGTGGATGAGGATTAACCAACGGATTGCACCCATGTCATTGATTTTCTCCCCCAACAGAAATGTGGTAGCAGATGCAGGAGCATTCCGCTCCACATTGGGAGCACTAAATGTGACAGATAGATGGCGTAAATGACTGATGATTTTTAGTAGCTCCTCATCCTCTTGAAGAATGTATGACATTATATAGATCTTGATATGTCTTGACATTCGCCATCATTGGTATTCCCACCTCCTGATTAGATAAGATATTCGCTCCCAACAACACATGAGCCTCAGTCATAATCACTCCGCAAAATTTACCAAGATCTCATTCTTTTAAAAATATATTGTCAAAAACTCTGACTTGCGCAGAGCCATTTTTGCCTTGCCCCAAAACAGATGGATCACGGTCTCCTTCACCTCTTGATAGACTATGGTACTACTCTTAAGGTAACATGGATCTGATCAGCGCTTGCAACATCTAAAGTGGATAACAACAGTTTAGCTTTCCACCAAAAGAAGCTCCCTCCAGGAGAATTCAAACTGCTTTAAAAACCCATGTATATTTTTATTATAATTAAATTAGGGCAGCTTGTAGCTGCAGACCTCCCCTCCCTAACAACCTAATTTAATTTACACTCTGCACAGAATATCCACTCAGTAGTGTTGCCCACAAGGTCAGTGAGTTGGTTGGTTTGACCACCCACCAGGTGAAGTTGGTGAAAAGCCTTGGCGAGCTTTCTGGTTATATTTAATTTTTGCAGAAAAGCATTTTTTGCCTAGAATAGTGTATCCAAGGCAAGCTTCAGTCCCGCATATTGTGACAACTTAATAGACTGAGGTAGTACCCTGTTGAGGGGAACTGGTTGTACCATTGATTGGCAAGTATGAAACTATTTAAAAGATGATTTATGGCCCCCTGTAGTGAGCACCACTGTTAACTTTTGGTGGATTTTTTGATTTTGCCAAATAGGTTGCGCAGGGTAAAACCCAATGATCAATGGATGAGCAATATGAGGATAACTAGCCCTTGATAATTAATAATAGATTTAATAAGGAGCTATTGCCCTGACAATACCAATTTATTAATATCAAACTTAGCTGCTCCTTCCATTACTCTTCCCAACTACCCTCTTTTCTTTGTAAAAGACTCTTACTTCTCACTCTCACGCTCAACTCAATCCTCAGTATTCCTTGGCAGATTCAACATATTACGCTTGGTAATTCTCTATTTTCTATAATTTAGGGACTTTATTTGAACATTGAGGCTTCAGCGGAATTCCCCAAATTCGCCAAACCATTATTTCTTTGATTGATTCACTTTTCATTGACATAATCAATCATTCAATCTCAAGGTTCACCTCAACTCCCAATTACAATCTGCCAGATAGGTAACTTATCTCCCAGTCATATCAACTTCATGACATAATGTTAAAAGGTTCTTCTTCCTTCTCATCACGTAGTGTCTGCAGAGAACAATATAATATAAAAAAGGGTTTTCTTGCTATTTCAACTTTTAATCACAAGAGCAAAAATAATAATAATAAACTATATAGATAATTCTTTTATCTAAAGCTATACTGATCTTCTTTATTACAAAGTAGAAGGGAAAATTATAGAAAATTTGGCGCACAACTCTTTGGTTGGCACCCCGATTAGGAACAGTGGCTGTCGCCAATAACTTAACCCTCCAGGGTCATGCAAAACAATTATCTTCCTTATCAAATAATTGGGTTTTATCCCATACTTAACTTCAGCCTCTTATGAGTTAAAACAAAGAACGTGTCACAACATCTTTGCTTATCTCCCATTAAATTCTCCCTTATCTGGTAACAACCTGCTTAGGTAATGGGGCTCTTACCCACCAAAAGCAGTTTGCGATCCAGAAAAGTGTAGCTCAAAAGTTGCTATGCAGGTGGCATTACTCGCCAGCAACTAAAGCCAATCGACTCCTACAAGTCAATTAAGTTATTGATAATGTGATCAACCCATAAAAGCTTGTTTATGTTGGGGATCATCCCTGACGAAAGACTCATCAATTCAGAAGATGTAATCTGGTGAATTAATAAATATTTGCTGGAATATTTCTAAAACAATAGTTATCATAAGTAATTGATAACTTTATTGTCCACTAGCGCGATGGATCCCATAGTGGACTAGCAGATTAATTATAATCAATTAATATGGGTAGTAAGTGCAAAAGTCTCTACAGTAATTGAGCTGACTTCACCTAAGAGTTTACACATGCTAATTCTAACTCAAATGAAACATCCAGACTTTCAACTCAATTTATATACCCAAAACATACTTATAGAAAATACCGCGGCAGATTAAAGATTCAAAGAAGATACTATCAGAATCAGAATAAAATTAAAGTTGACTGCTCCCCATATCAAGTGTGAGACCAAGCAAATCCTAACCTCAAATTCCATACAGGATGGTCAAAGCAGCCGCCCCCACCCACCCAACCAACTTTACCTTAGTGCAAGAGGCGTGGGTGAGATTACTACCAATTCTCAACTTGGTATTTAGAGCTGGGCTGATATTAATAGATCAGTACTTTCCTCACCTGTTCCCATGTGAATCCTAAATGTGAATAATAGAATGTTGATGTTGTGGGGACTATGTATGCAATCATGGTTAATGGGACACCTTAATGGAAGCCAAGTCTTTCCTTGAAACTTCAGATCTCTGACATAATAATTAACCACTAAATACTGCATTTATATCAATGGCCCAAGACCTGTTAAACTTGGGTCTGTCTATAGCTGAAAAGAAGTCTACATGGCCTCATGCATGCCCTCTTGACATTTTGGTCATGGTTATTGCTGATTAAAGCCTTTAAACAAGACTTTTCACCCAGGCATGCAAATCTTGTCACCCCCTCAAGCGCCAAGCCTGCAATATGATGGTGATAGGACCTACATCCTGTACCTCAGATGAGGTAGCCCGCCAGGTGTTGGATGTCCTGGCCAAACTTAAACTGCGAGCTAACTTAATAGGAATTATGGAGGCCTATAAAGAGCAGCAATCATAGGAACTACATGACACCTTGCAAAAAAAGCGAAAATGTGGGCCTAAACCTAATTTTTCAGAACTCTCACTTAGGGGAGGCCCATGACTCGCTATCTATGATTCTCTCATCAATGGTAGCAACCCTGACTCTAAGAGTCAACTCTTTTTCCAAGTGTTTTCATGATGGGCCCTTGCATTGAATTCAACGACCACATCAAGTCTTTTCAGTAGGCTATCTGATTCCCTCCAACTCTCAGATGATATTGCCATTGCCGCTTTCTGGGCCTCCCTTAACCAGTAGATGGGTACTCATGTGGCATTGTCCAATGGACCTCAGACAATGGAGGGAACATACAACCTGGCTCAAAAAATTGAGCCTTGTCCCAAATTCAGATGGAACAAAAAGCTGACCTCACAGAAGCCATACTATTACCTTAAAAAACTTTGTGTTTACTTCCAATGAGGGTTTGCTTGTGTTGTGTGATAACAAGGAAAATACTGATGATATATAGATATGGGACGAGATCAACTTGCCAAATGTGCAGCTGATCTCAATATGGCGGAAAAGAACTATTAGGCTAACACCACACATGAACTAAAGGTACTCTTTCTCATCCCCTATGGTTCCACTCTGCCATTATAGCAAAAATGAAGAGATTACATCCCCTTACTACAACCTTGACTCCACGCTCTGACCCCACAAGGGACAGCATTTCGTCTATACAATCAAGTGCTTACTAATACCAACAGCAGTATGACCCCAGTATCTTGATGAAGCAATCTAACCCTCAAGGGCCCAGACTTATGGATCTCATAGGTGAAATAGTCAATAAACTCCTGGGCGCCCTTTTTATCCCTGTGAACTAAAAAAGGGCCAATGATTCCCCTACCAACCCAATATGATGGAACAGATCAAAGAAAATTGCCACCAAAATCCAATAACTGAAGATCTCAGCCACATAAGTCCATTAATGGACCCATTGGACCCCACTTCGTCCCTGTTATCCTACGCCTGAGTGGCATTAATGCCCTCCAGTTATCTTAAAAAATCTTCTGGACCATCTCAAGTTAGTTGAGAGCTTAGATACCAATTCCATCATATGCGATATGAATGGCTTTAATAAAACTTGATTGTGCTTACTACTTGTTTGCCATGAACATCACAGTCAGTTTAGATTCACTGCAATTAATGCCTTGGTGGACATCGGCGCTTCCAGAAATTTCATTTACCACAAGGTAGCCAAACTTGGATCTGGTGGTCACTATGGGGCCCCAGTCATGGGGTAATCACAGGTACTAATGATAACATTGCCCTTATGAGAGCTACTACAATTCTTGGCCCATGGACATTGATTCCATGACAGCTTCTTGGTGATATTGACCTACTCTACCCCATGATTTTAGGTGTAGGTTAGCGGCGCAGACATTCAATGAACAATAACCTTGAGCAGAACAACCTCAACTAAACATCCTTTCATCATTTGGGCGAGATCTCTCTGCTCTCCGCCATGGTATAAGGAAACATGGTCGTGGCATCATGAATAATCCACCTCCAAAGTGATAGCCAAATTGCCCATGGTACTCAAGTACTTGAACCTTATAGAGATCTTCATCATTAATAGGCCAACCATCTGCCACGCCACTCCAAGCTTGAATTAGACTTTTGCTTGTTAGTGAATCTCATCAAGATCAATTGCTACCCTATCCCTACACCATGGCTGAGGACTAAGCCCTAAAACCCTGGATCAATGAGATGCTAGCCAAGGGATGGTTAACCAAAGAAAACATCTCCAATATCATCTCAAATGGTATTCTTTCAGAAACCAAATGGCACACTAAGATCATGCATATACTATGGCCAGTAAAATAATGTTACCATATTGGAACCCTTACATATCACCACTTAAGGCAACTATCACAAAAGCAATTGCAAAATCTAAGGTCTTCTAGAAGCTGGATCTTGTAAATACATTCCATCAGGTCAAAGTGAAAAATAAATTTTATTCAAGGAAGGCTGACCAGGGGACAGGCACTTCTGAAAAGACAATAAAAACCAAAACTTCAGTGAGAGGAGGGCACCCCAGAGAAGCAAAAGCTATCTCCTGTTGCCAGCGGGAACGCCAAGAGCAGGAAGGGGGGTCACATGTGCAGGCTTGCGCCACTACTGAGCACATATGTAGGAAGGGGTATGAAATGATGAACCAAACTGGGAACCAGGATGAGACCAACTGGCAGCAACGTGGTGGGAGGTACCCAAACATCCACGCTTGAAAGTGGTCCACTAAGTGTGACAGGGACTGGCATACAACTTCTTGGAGGGTGGGGGAGCCTGAGATGGCATCCAAGACAATCGTGTGGATAGTCCACATAGCGATTGTGACTACCAAGGCACAGAGGGAAGGTGGAAATAGGAATGCCATGGATAAAGCGAACATGTCCTTAGACAATCTGAAGGGCTGTGCCTGATCCTGGTGAAGCAGACGTTGCACTTCAAGCCATATCGCTTTAGATGGAGGGCACCTTTCCAGGCGGTAAACCAAATTTTACGTACTGGCCACACACAGCACATGATGAGCGAAAAGCGTTAGAGCATTTGGCAGTACGTTATACCCATCTCAAGCAGCGCCACACATGGGAACAAATATGTGGCTGGAGAAGAGGGTGGTGGGCGTACTTCAAAATGTCTTTCTGGGTATCAAAGGGGTAGGGGATGTCCATCATGTCCAGGTAGTCCACCCTGGACATGGTAGGTGGTCGCATGGGTATCACTCCATTCAGAATATGAAGTCCATGTACTTCCTGGGTGAACTGAGGATAGGGACGTCCCCTCTGGGCGGTGTGCCCACAAATGCGAAATCTCCACTCAGCGCTCTGCATGGAGAGGAAAATCCTTTTGAAGTGGGGCTATGTCCCATGTGGGCCCGCTGAAGATGGATGTGAGGCAAGGTACTTTAACAGAGAGTGGGAGTGGGAAGGATTGGTGAGGCCCAGGGCGCGGGAGAAGTTGGAGCAGGCCCCGTGGGACCAGTGCTGGGCTGATATTGTAGGGCTAGTAACGGCAGCGATCCATGTGCCAAGGATTTTGGCGACATGGGCCTCAAGTTTGAGAGTTACATACCACCACAATGGCAAGGGCCGAACATGGCGTCCAGGTGCACCAGCGGTGGGCTGCCCAACCAAAGCCACTCCTGTAGAAGGGCGTATAGTGACTTGAAGAAACACGAGGAAAAAGCGATGGTGTGGGCCCCAAACCAAACTTTAGAGAGGAGCATAGAGTTGACTAGCACCACCCTTCCTGTAAGGGAGGTCTGACGGGCTCTGAAGGAAGTTATGCGTTTCATCACGTTGTCTAGGATATGGTTTTCCATCACCGATGAGGCGTACCTTCCTGCCTCCAGCCACACCCCCAAATGGCGGACAGGGCCAACGGTGGGGCTTGGCACAAAGGGGAGCACAAGCGGGGCGGTGTGGGGTGGGCAGGGCAAGCTAACTCGAGTGATAGCTGATGAGTTGGGTAGGAAACAGGGCGCTGGGGCCCAGCGGGCTTGATATTAAACAAGGAGAACAATTTCGGTATTGGAGGCGTTGAGTGCTGCATTACTTACCCTGGAGTAAACCTGGATAGTATCTTCCAGCGCGCGTGCATCATTTGTTAGACACCCTAACCACACAATCATCAGCAAATGCCAACATCTTAACTTGTTCTTGGCCCTGCACATGGACACCAGTAAGACGGGCATTCACATTTCGAAGAAGTGGGTCAAGGCTGAAGTTATACAAGAGTGGGCTAAGTGGGTCCCCTTGGCGCAGCCCCCTTTGAGGGCGGACTACATCCGTAAGGAATCCAGGGCCACGCACAGCCATTGTAGTGGATTCCGTTAGCAACATCACCCAAATGATGAAGTGAGGGGGGAGGCGGAACTTTTGGAGGCAGGCTCTGAGGTATTCCCAGTTGACTCTATCTTAGGCCTTCTGCTGGTCTAAAAATACAAGTGCTCCAAAAGCCGTGGATTGACAGACATTGGCTACGGTGTGTATATTGTCCCAAATCGACCTTTTGGGTATGAAACCGAATTGTTCAGGGGAAATGAGAGCAGAGGCAGCAACCCTTTATACGGTTAGCCATGATTTTAGTAAAAAAGTTTCGTGTCTGTTAGTGAGAGAAATGGGGCGCCAGTTGGCCAAGTCCAGATTATCCCCTTTTTATAGTGTAATAATGAAGGCCTCTTGCCCACCAGGCAGGAGGCGCGTATCCAGGAGGCATTGGTTAAGAGAGGCAAGCAGCAAGGAGGATAAATCATTGAAATACTTCTTATAAAACTCAAAAGGGTTGCCATCTGGACCTGGGCATTTCCTATATGGTACATCATAAACAGCGGACCAGAGTTCATCCTGAGTAATTAAATTCAATAACTCTGGGAATCATGAAATGGTGCGGATGTGTGCACTTTTGAGAAAATTTTCCATTTCAGCCTGCAGAATTGGATCAGATCAATACAGTTAAGAGTAATGTTATGTTTTTAAATCTCCACTTCAGCCGGCGTATCCGCTACAGAGTGGTCTGGCCTTTGCACCTGAGTGCAGGCCAAACTTTGGAGCGGTGCAAAGAATTTTTGAAAAAAGTAAGTGGAGCATGTGTCACCTGCTGTAATATGTTTAGCTTATATACTGAACACAAACCTGATGCTTGTGTTGTCTCACCAGTGCATTGAGGTGGGCGGCCAATTCTGCCCACTTGCGACCCCAAGCTAGGCTGTAGCCCACAGCGAGGACGTTATACTCCAAGTGATCCAACTCTTACAGTGTGCATGAAATGCTCGCCAAGGCAGCCCGTGAGCAGTGGGAGGAGAGGTGGCAAGCCTGGAAGATTGTGCACGCCTTGAAGGTTGACCAGGTGGAAATTTGATCTTCAATTAATGGTGTGACAAACTCCAGATCTGAGGTCACAGATTCTACCCACAAGAAAAATCTTGGCGACGCAATTTTGGCAGGGCGAAGTTTGCAACATTTTGGCTCCTGGGCTGCAGGGTTGGATAAGCGGAAGGAAATTGATACCATTCTATGGTCGGAGAAATCAATTTTTGTTGTGGTGAAGTGGTAAATTTGGGTGCCAAATTTAAGTGGCATGAGGATAAGGTCAATGTGGGGCATGGACCTTAACTGTCCGTTGTATACGTGGGGGCGCGACATGTTAGTGAGTATCAAAGCATGGCGCAGCAAAATATTGAACAACCCTGGGGTGTCCTTGAGAATGCGAACTTCAATGTGTCCCAGTGGGGGTATAGTCAATGAGGGCCAGCAATCTGTGGATGGGTTCATCCAGCAGTTCATGTCTCCAACAATGAATGGGTCAGTGGGTAGCAGAAGGGAATTGACTGCCGAGAAAATTCTTGATGTTCTCATGCACAGGTTGGGGCATAAATGTTAACGATAGCATGCACTTCATTAGCCCACAAAAAGGTGACAACAAGGATGCGGCCATTCATGTATGCATTTGACAAAATAAATTTATAAATTACTGTTCACTAGAACTAGCACCCCACAGTTATCTGACCAAAAGGATAAGGAAGGAGAGCATGGTTTTTATGATTTCTCAGTACCGCATGGACAGTGGGTTTCCTGAATGTCCAGGATGTCCTTGGGTAAATTATTTTTGTAAAAACTCAGTTTCCTAGCCTGGGACAGCGTGGCCTTGAGTCCAGCGATGTTCATTATCCCTAAATTAAAGGCTCCCCCATCGCACCTTAGGTGCAAGGGAAAAGCACCCGAGCCCTTCAGCCTTCTCTTTTTTATCATGGCACTTCCTGGCACCACGGGTATTTGATGCTATGGAGTAATCGTTGGAATGGTTAGCTTTAGCAGTGGGGTTCACATTGGCTTTTGCCTTTGCTTTTTTCCCCACTGTGGTCTGAGCTTTTTGTGGTGCATGCATTTGTGGTGCACCATCACTTGGAGGTGGATTTTTAGCAGGATTGCCAGTGAGCGACTCAGTCCCAATTGATGCTTAGGCACACTGGTTGGGTGAAGCTGATTTGTCCATCAGGATTTCAGCTTGGGTGGCCCAATCAGCTTGGGCGTCCCAATCTGATTGGTTGAGAGATTTGCGAGCTGTTTCTGCCATGAAAGTCTCAACATCCTTCTGGAGTTGGGCTTGTGTGATGGTGGAAGCGGCCTTGGCCGCCTCCTTGGCCGCCGCCTTGTGGGCCTGCTTGGCCTTCTTCCACTCTTGTGGGGACACTGGTTTTACTAGAATGTAGCAGCCTTGCGCTCCCCACAGGAAGGCTGCTTCAATGTCTAGTGTTGGTTCATAGTGGGATTCTACACCGCCCATTGAATCTGAGACACTTTTTTGATGAGTAATGCCTTCCTTGATAGGGCAGGTGTGGGCCTTGTGGCCAAAAGCGCGACAGAACGTGCAGATGGGAGGCGCGCTATCCACGGTGACCCTGAATGGGTGGGTGTCTTGCCCATTTATTTTGATATAAGCGGTATGATCAATTTGGGTCAAAGCCTCCGCTATCCCCACTGACGGGGTAAGAACAGCAATCGCTTCACCTGTGCACAGGTTTGGTATCAGCGTAAAATGCTGCATTTTGAAGGATTGAATTTATCAGTATATGACGAGCCCAGCCTTCAGGTGTTTCTTAAGCATGGTGCGCTTGCCTGTTGTGGGTAGTAAGTCAAAAGTCACGAAGATTTGGTTTGATTTGGTCCAATGGGTGCGCTTTGTTTTGACTACCCGTTGACCATCCAGGAGGCCTACTACTACTCGCACCTTTAAGGCTTCATCCGCCTCTTCCTTTGTTTTGAAGCCAAGATCCAGCCAACCGCGTGGCATGGAGTGGGGTGCAATGTACACCGTGTTCAGGAAATGTGTGTACATCTTAACAAAACATCTCCCAGAGCGCTGTTTGCTGAATATCCAGGAAATCACGCACCCCATGTTTCACTGATGATAGTGGTTGGTAGTGCAGCATATTGATGAACTGGTTGCAGCGCACTTGGCAAGCCAAAATTTCTGGGGAAATGGTAACCGTCGGTTTTTTATTATTAATTCTATTTATACCGCTGGATTTGCCAGGGCATTTACAAAATTTGGTTGACGTGGGGCCAACACTTGCGCCCTTAACTTTATTCACCCAACTGCTCCCCTGACATTGGGAGCCAACTAATCCTTGGTGATACTATCAAACTTTACCTAGACTTGAATTGAATTTGTTGCAAAATGTTTGCAACGAGAGAGAAAAGTTTCAAAATAGACTATCAGGTCAAAGTGAAAGAACAAGAATGGCTAATATAAATCCAAACATTTCATGGCATATAAAAGTTTAAAGGTCATTCAATCTGGCCTCAAAAACGCTCCCACCATATTGCAAAAGATCATTGACCATGCGCTAGGAGATCGCCTCTTCACTTACACCGTGTCTTACATCAAAAACATCTTAATTCACTCTCCCATACAGGAACAACACAAAAAGCACTTGATAGCATTAACCGCCACTCTACAGAAAGTGGGCCTGCATGAAAAGCCCTCAAAATGTGAATTTTTTAGGCAAAGTCCAGTAGCAAGGAAGCCTTTTATTTACAGATGGACATGCCATCACCCCTCTGAAACAAGAAGCAATAAGGTTATGATCCACCTCCACCACCCAGAAGCAGCTCCACAATTTCCTAGGGTATGTTATGCTCTTGATAAGATTCTCTTTAACAATCTCAGAACTGGTTGCACCATCCACTTCTAATGAACAAGGATGCGCCATTCATCTAGATGGAAGAATGCTAGCAGTCTTTTTGATGCCATCAAGGAGATTTTACCATTGTTCCTGTTTTGCGTCACACTGACAAAGACAAATAATTTATAGTAGCATGTGACGCCTCTGGAACGTCTGTAGGGGTGTTCCTGATACAGGTGTACAGTGGTTGCAAATGTCATGGTTACATGAAATCATTGAGGGTACTGATTGTAAGGATAAGGCTGGGCGTGATGCTGCCATGAGAACAAAGTTGGCTGGGTTACTTGACCTAAAGCACACCCTGGACTAACGCGGGTACAGGAAAAATATGCCCAAGTTGGTCCTGAGGGTGTGCATTATGGTCATATAAGCATCACATCCACAGCGTTAAAATGCACCACTACATTAGAAACTATGACAGCAGTTTGCTTTTAATTGGGGAACGGGGCTCTGAGTCCCATTCATTTTATAATATTTCTAAATCTGAGAAAATTTTTCTTTTTATAATCACTTAAGTTTGGTCTTACTCGAGTTACAATATGATAGTTGATGCCAAGCTGAATTTGTTGGTTCAGTTGGATGCAGTGCCTCACCAATGGATGATTCCCCCTAATTGTCTAATAATGATTTTCTGCATTTAACCATACTTGTAGGTCAACTTGTTTTAATAGAACCCCCCATTATTTTCTGTTTTATCAAATGTTCTTTGGTCTGACCTGTGCGCAGACCTCCTTAAGTAGGTCTTTAATCATACAGTTCATTTAATCATATCTAAATTAAATACTGATTCGCTTCCCTCTCTGGGAAAGCCTGGGCATCTACAGATAGAGGCCCCAAAGAACCTGGACTAAGATCTGCACTTGGTAATGGACTCCTCCCTTGGGTCCAACCAAGCCCTCTCCCTTTTGGTTTATCTTGTCAATTATAGAATGATCTATACCTTCATTTTGGAGCTTTTTAGTACTGGTACCCTCCGCTGAGGCCTCTTCTCTGTGTTATTAGCAGGTTGTTCCCTGATAATGTGGTGTGGCATTCCCCACTACCTCTCCAAGAATGAGAGAGTTACAGATACTCTCTTGACAGCAAACACTTTTTAGTTTGTTTTTTTGGTAATTTACCCAGCGCCAAATTCTCGTTTTTGATCTATGATAAAGAGCTGGGTGCCTTTGCCTGGTCAATGATGCACTGGTAACACTTATACAGGGAGAATATACATGGTGACAGTGCGCACAGACCACAAGTCACTGACATTACTGCAAGCTGCAGAAGCTAATGCATTATTAAACCAGGACCCATTGCGACCTCCTCACTTGGATTTTTTATACAATTTTATTTAGGGGCAGACTCACATACTACCAGACATTCTGAGAAGAAGCTCATATGCTGGATTTGATCATGTAGAAGATACAGAATTGGTATCTGTGATTCCCCAAGAACAAGTACTGGCAGAACCCCTGATGGATGTGGTTGTCATCGCTTCTATCACACCCCCTTCAACATCACAAAACTCGACCATCAAGCCCGCAATTGAATCAAACACTGACTCCAAAGTTCATGCCTGACCCAGACCTATGAGATAACCCCACCTGTTGATACTGGGATTTCCTCTTAGATGCTGTAATATATGCTCAATTAGAAGCCTCATGAGGACAAGCCCTGAGAGACAAGATGCTATCAGGGAAAATCCCCACTGGTTGGTACTCACAAAAGGATAAGATGATATACTTCCACAATCAAATATGGGTACCCAAAATTTATACACATGGGTCATAAGGTAACATCGCAATTCGGCAACTATGAGGCAACCCTTGTGTCAAAAAATAAATGCACTTAATAAGGTGAGCTTATGACTTGAATGAGCTGATGAAGGACGTGCCTACCTGGGTGAAATGCTGCCTTTTCTGCGAATGATCAAATCTAGACATAATGGGTTAAAACAGGCTCTTGCAACCAATCCAACAGGCGTCAAAACCTTTGATGTCAATTTGGTGGTCTTCATTGTTGGCTTTCCGACATTCTAGGGATGCAACGTGGTATTGGTGGTCATTAACTGGTTTACAAAATATGCTATTTTATCCCCGGTTCAATGAAAACCATGGCCAAGGACCTGGATCAGCTATTTGTTTATCACGTTTTCTTTGTATTTGGAGTACCACAAGAAGTAATAAGCGACTGAAATTCACAGTATATCTTAAAATTCTGGGACCCCTATGTAAGACGTTAAAAATCAAACTGTGCCAGTAATTAGTGTATCACTCCCAAAACAATGTACAAATGGAATTGACCAACCAGTCTCTCAAACATTAACTCCATTGCTACTCAACCACTTCCAAGGACACTTGGGAGACCAACCTCCCACTAGCTCAGTTTGCATACAATAACTCCCTTCATGCATCAACAGGAGTTTCACTGATGTAAGCTAACTTGGATTATAGCCCTGTCTTCACTATTGGCCCTCAGATAAGCTCTGACTTATCAGAAGCATACAGCTTCATAATGCATATTTGGAAGATACATTAATTGGTGAAGAAGCAGGTGACCAAAACCGCCTTTGAAGTTAAGTGATTCGCTAACTTTAAATGTTATGCAGCACCAATATAACATGTAGGCAACTTGCGATGGTGGACATAAAGAATCTCCACCTCAAGGTTTTATTCCAGAAGCGGGCGTATAAGAGAGCAAGCCCAATCCTCATCAGTAAGGTTCTGTCCAATAAGTCCTCCCACGTGAATCTCCCTCCTCATTGGAAATTTCTCACATCTTTTAACACTTCCGTGCTGTCCCATTCAAAAGCAAAAGGCCGATGGAGGTCAAACCATATTGATAGAAAAGGCACCAGAATTCAAAATGGAGGAGGTCTTAGATGCCCATTATGTCAAGCACGGAATTCAATACTTGGTTTTAGAAAGGGTATCCAGTGTATGAGAACATCTGGATCCACGCTTAAGACTGAGCCAACTGCACAAGTTTATCAAGGACTTCCATGCCCAAAAACCTTACAAAGCTGTACCTTCTCTCCTAAGACAACTGGCATTTCAGCCATTAAGCTCCCCATTGCACACAAGAACTATCGCTGGTACAACCACAGAAGGGGAGCATATTCTGTCCTTATAGAATAAGGTTAATGTAAGGATCCACGCTGCAACCATTAGGTTGGACAGGATACTGCATCCCTTTAGATCAAAGAAAGGGAAATCCACAGAGCACTACCACTGGAGAAAATAGCATACTTGGGCATACCCTTGATGAGTGATGGGTGGCTAACGCCCCCTTAGACTAAGCCCATCCCAAGCCCATAATAATTGATATCCTGACCTCTAATTTTTGTCAAATCTTCAAGGCATGTTTGATTTAAATCAAGAGCAAATTTTAAGGAATTAGCAAGGAATTAGCAGATTGAACTTATATCCCTTAATGGGGAAGAATAATCACACCTGATCAAGGAAAAAACCCCAAGCATTTGATGTAATTAATTCATGGATGCTACAATTGAGAAAATTATTTTGAATGATATAACCTCTAAGGACATTGGATTGGAAATGTTGGTGCCCTCAAAAATTGGTGACAATTTCCAAGTGAAAGCGCCAAAAAAGCCACCCGCCATTTATAACTCCAAGGACTCCAGAGAACAGAATACTAAGCAATGACTCTGCAAGATTTCCCAGCGTCCTTATAGAACACTTCCCCATTAATTTTATAGGACTTTCCTCTCCTCTACCAGTAAATAAGCCTTGCACTCTGCTTATGGTAGAGTGTTGGATTATTTTGCATTTTCCTTTAGTAAGTCAATAGTTTCAAACCAGAAAAGTCTTAGTTTTTATAAATTTTAAAGATTCTGATTCTCCATCAAAACAGTTGCAATCTATAAAGGTTTCTCACTCATTTAGCTCTGTGATGAAAGTGGGCATCTCCATAGTAATCTTAGTGTTATCATCCCTTAACAGGGAGAATTGAGGAACTACCCTAAAGTGTTGTCACATCAACAACTCACCCATGAGTATACACATGCTGACTAACAACTTAAACTAAACATCCAGACTTCCAATCTAAATTGTCATACACAAGACTTAAAAGTAGAAAATACTGCGGCAGACTGGAATGTCAAAGAGGATACTAGAGGAATCTGAATCAAAGATAATGTTACTGCTACCTGTTATCAGGTGTGAGCCCAGGAATCCAAATTTTAAGTTCAGCCTCATCCAGTATGGTCAATGAAGCTGCCCCAATCAGCCTCCCCTCAGTGCAAGAGGCATGGGTGAGATTACTGCCAAATCTCAAGATTGGTGGTAATAACAGGGCTGATGTTCCTAGATCATTACTTTACTCATCCATCCCCAAGAAGATTTTATTTACAAATAATAAGAACATCAATGCCTTGCAGATCATGGATGCTATTGTAGGTAATAAGTTTCCTCAATGGAAGCCAAGTTTTCTTGGCATATTGGATGTCTGATATGATCATGTGTATAACCAGTGCAGGACTTTAGATGTTTAAAAACAACTGTAATATATGACAATTCCTCCTTGGGGGAGAATATAATATTATATCACTTGAGTGCTGTGCTGGTGGTGATAGTATGTCATACCCAGTCGAGCATTATTAAAGTGTTGGGGAGTTGATTAACATAAGCATTACAATCTATTGATGATAGCCCTGAGCTTTGAATGAGTTTGCCATTTTAGTGAAAATACATGCCTTATTATATTCTATGGCACTGTAAAGGTCAATCCCTGCTTTAATTCAGGATTTGGCATTGGCAGGTTTAAGGTCCTCATAGACATCTGTTTCCACTGCTCAGTGTTTGATAGGAAGCTTCACCTACTTAAGGGCATACTCAGTGTAGACTCGTGACAATTTGATAAAAATTTCTAACTTGATTAGTATTTGTGTATCTAGATATCTCTTGTGGAGTTGGAAGAGAACTTGTGCTTGTGTGATATGGAAGCTGAATCAGGGGTATTGGCCTTTGCAATCCACTGGGTTGCTTGTGTAGTAGGGATATCACAAACCTTCACATTCTTGATATGTGGTTACAGGTATGCGCAACTACACCTGGTTATGTTGCTGGGCACTTGAGTGTCCAGGAGTGTCTGTAACTAACTTGTTCCCAGAGAGGTGGTGCGGTATGCACAGACACACCACAAGGGAATTAGTCACTAGTAAAATTGGAACAAGGCACCTCAGAAAGTGCTGGAGCTCAGGGGACCCAGAAACTGGGTGTACAACACAGAATATATAATGAGATAATTAATAAATAACAGAACTTGGTTAGACTCCAAGGAGGAGACCATAACCAAGTGCAGATCAGTGTTGAGGTGCTTAGGTGCCTTGATCCAATGAAGGCCAGGATAACCCAGTTGTGCACCAGATCCCATCATTAAATTTGATAAAAATCCTATGTTGTTAGAGACCTCCTTGATGGAGTCCATGCACAGGTTCACCCATGTTACCATGTCACAAAAAACGTAAAAAATAATTGTGGAAATTAAATAAATTAACTAACAAGGAAGGCTGGTCTAAGGAAATCATTATTAAACACTGAGGGGAAAACCATCATTTTTGAGTGTTGTATTAAGCCTAAACTAACCAATAAGTGCACACTATCATAAGTTTAGGTACTGTAGCTTGAGTAAGTATGAACCCAAACTATTGATTGTAGCTGAATTCTCCCAGGTTTGGCAATATTGAAAATTGAACGAGTTTCAAAACCCCGTTCTCCAAGCAATTTTAACAAACTGTCTACATTATTAATAAAGCTGGTGCTTTTTAAAGCCCTTGATATAACACTGGGCTGAACATAACGCGCACCTCCAGGACCAATATAACATATTTTTCTTTTACCCAGAGTTGGTCCATGGTATGTTTCAGGTCAGGGAGGCTGCCAACTTTACCCTCATAGCCTCCTCATGCCCAGCCTTATCTCCACAGTCAGGCTTTAATTGTATCATGTAACTATGACATCACCCTCTTATTATGTTGGGCTCCACACCCCCTACAAGTGCTTCTGCCAGGTAGAATTTCTTTTGGGCAAGGGCCAGATTTATGGCGGCGATACTTTTATTATACTCAGGTCCTACTGCCTCAGTAAACGTTCGTAAAAACCTCATTCAGGTCTTGAGTATGGATGAAATTGCATGCTGGTAACTAACTGTTCTTGGCAGCATCAAAACCCTTCCAGGATACCAGCCTTCAAGCCTTCTTATTACACGCTGAGAGTCTATAATTTCCTCCACTTCCCACTATGGCAACCCATTGATGAGATAGGCCTCAGGAGTCTCTGGTGGGGGTCCTCAAACAATGTCAGTTTACTTTCATGAAAAATGGCAAAAATCTGCAACAATGAGGGAAGATCCAACTGGTATGAGGCTTCCACCTTTCTGAAAATGCGGTAAGGCCCTATCCTCTTTAGTCCCACTTTTTTGCAAGGCTTCTTGATTAGGATATTTCTAGCATCAAAAATTACGAGATCTACTTCCTTGTACGAAGGACCTACCCATCTCTCACCATCTGCGTTCTCCTTATAATCTTGCATAGCTGCATCCAGATTTGTGGTAACCCCATGATGTACTTTATTAATAGTCTTATCAGAGTCTACTATTGATTCACTTTAGATCCGCAGCTGGGCTGTGTTAAAGGCTGGGTTAAACCCATAATTGGAGAAAAATTGGAGCAAATGATAGATGCATGTTGGGCGTTGTTATAGCTAAATTGGGCCATGAGAAGATGGAAGCCCATCTGAATAGTTTACAGAAATGTAACACCGTAGGAACTGTTCCAAACACTGATTTACTCTTTCATCTGCCCATCTGAGTGGAAGTAATTTGAAGTAGTTTGGAATGGACAAATCTGAAGAGTTTTATACAACTCTTTCCCAAAAATACAGATTTGAACTGGAGTCTGGAATCACTAATAATCTCCTGGGGCACCCATGGAGGGAAAACATGTGAGAGACAAATAATTTAGTCATCTGCGCCACCATTATTGTAGTGTTACATGGAATGAAATGGGCAAACTTAGTAAACTGGTCCACCACTACCATTATGGTATTGTAGCCCTTAGATGCAGGTAACTCTACAATAAAATTTACCAATAAGGAATTCTAAGGCCCTTCGGCCTTTTGACCTGGTACCAACAACCCCTGCGAGGGCAAGCAATTTGGCTTCATTTAGTTGCAGATCAGGCACTCCTTACAATACCTGGTAACCTGCGCGGTTAACCCCTTCCAATTATAGGTTTGGAGAGTTAGTTCTAGAGTCTTCGCCTTCCCAGGATGTCCAACAGTGATTCCGTCATGGTGGTCCCAGATAATTTCTAGGCGAATTGGTCCAGTGGGAACCCATAGGTGTCCCTGAAAGCACACCACTTTGTCCTTCACGTGGCAACCTCTAATAATATCTTCTTGGTTCAACTTGCTCTTGGAAAGGAACATAGTATACTATGCTGACAAATGATGTGAAGGAACTACCTTCCTGATCATACCATATTCCTATGCATTTTCCAGAGAACCAAGCGCCAACACGTGGTCCATGGAAGAAGGATGTTAGGACACAATCTTACCCAGATTAATCATCAATTGGGTGTTGTGTATCTCAAACTCCTTAGGATTTGGAGCTAATTCAGGGTTTCAGCACAAAGCATCCACCAAATAATTCTCCTTGCCTTGATAAACTCATAAGTAAACACAAATTGGGCCAGGGTCTCATGCCAGTGGGTTTGCCATGGGGTCAGGACATGTGGCGCGGGGTAGTACAACAAGGCATGGTGATCTGTACATATGCAGAAGGGTTGTGATAAGCCATGTAAGTGATGACGTCAATAAGTCAGCGCCTCAACCACTGCCAATAACTGTTTTCCATACGCGGCGTAGTTTAACTCAGTCAGAGACATCTTCCAAGAAAAATATCCCACTTGATGCTCTATTCCATCTTTGCTTATTTGTAATAAGGCAGCTGCTATGGCGAAGTTGGAGGCATCAGTAGCCACAATAAACTCTTTTTCTGGATCTACATGGCAAAGAACGGAAGTGGACAACAATGTACACTTTACTGCTTGGAAGGCGTTCTGCAGGATGGGGACCATTGGAGCACCTTTGCTTCACTTGCCTTATACAAGGGCGCAGCCTCCTCAAAAAGATTTAACGTGAACTTCTTAGGAACGTACATGACCCCAAAGCACTCCTCATATCCTTGACTGAGTTGGGGTGGGCCACTCACAAATTGCTTGCTCCTTGTCTGTAGTTCCCATGTGACCTTGCACAAACACGACGTTGCCCAGGAAGGTGATATGGGACTTGAAGAACTCACACTTACTAATTTTCAGCGTAAGGTTGGCGGCTCAAAACTCTCCACCACTTGCCACAAGTGTACTGCATGGAACTGATTATCAGGAGAAAACACCAGAATATCATCCATGTAGGCCATCGCGAACACACCCAGAAAGTCCCCAAGGCCGCATCTTTATGGCGTTAAAAGCTTTCATATGCATTTTTAAGCCTGAAAGGCATAACCTGAAACTGTAAAATTCCTTTTCTGGTTTGGAACGTGGTGAGCCACTCCTGGCCCTTCTTGATCTGTTTCTGATCGAACGCATTTGAGCAATTCAGTTTGGAGAATACTCTGGCCTTCTTCACATAGCGAGCAATCTGAGTATCCAATGGGATGGGATGTAAATCTGGTACTGTGACGTTGTTTAGATTCCCATAATCTACGCATGGGCTCAGAGTACCATCAGCTTTCTCCACAAATAGAAGTGGGGAACATACCATAGAGGTACAATGAATTATTGCGCGTTTAGATAACTGCTCTTTAACCCACACATCCAACGCTGCTTTCTCCCATAAAGTCAAAGGGTAAATGGGAGAAGATATATGCACCAGATCAACGGTGAGTTTGAACTCACAATCAAATTCTGAATGAGCTGGTAGTACATTGGCTGAAGCTGCATCAAACGAATATTCTAGCCCTTCCAAACAGGAGGGTAAGGGTACCTCCAAAGAGGGCTGCAGCAGTGGAGCTAGACTGAGTGTGTTGACCTTAGACCATCAGGGCAAATTGCCCTTATAGTTCACTTCAGACATGGGGATAACTAATTTATGGTCATTCTTCAAAGTTATTTATATAGTATATTCTTACTAGTCTGTTCAAACATCAAACTTTTTCCACCACTCTACACCCAAAATGATGGGATACAAGAGATTTTTGATTGCTTAGAATTAATCAGCCAAGCTTTTCTTTCTTGTAACAATCACTTTAGTTACTACGATTTGATTCAAACAGCAAATTTTGATAATCACACACAGGAAAGATGGGCGACTTTAATAACAAAAATAATACAACATGGGTGAGCATCGCGGCAAGCGGTGCACTTAACGGTGTAACTAAGGGCAAGAAACGCTCTGGAGGGGGACCAGGAACCCAAGCCATAAAAAAATCACAAACTCAGACACCATCTGGGTTTATGGTATTTATTGTAAAGCACGCACAATACATGTACATTCAATTCAACCAACCTTTGTCAAAGGTGGAACACGGGATCAGACTCTTCCTTGGGGATGAGTCACCAACCCTGTGGGAGAAAACATGTGAGGCACAGCCCTCACTTTTCCCTCACGCGGTGTACGTAGCCACCAACAACATGGGACATGGCTGGATTGATATTGGTTTCGAAACAGCCAATGAAGCTGATGCCGCAGCAAAAATTTGCATGGAAATTGCCCTCCCTGAAGGCAAAAAATTGTGCGCACCGCATGCACCAGATGGAACAAAGCGAAAACTTTGTTCATCTCCTTTGACTCGCTCCCCACCAAACTTCCTCATATGGTAATCGAGGAGGAGCTCCGCAAAGGTCTTGTGGCCTACGGAGAAATCCAACAACTCAAATTACAGTGATTTCGCTTAATGCCCGACCTGTGCATGGGCAAAGCTATCGCTGTAATCAACCCCTTCCCAGAAGTGGAAGAGGATTTATCCAGAATTCCCCGTGCAGCAGAATTTCTCTTCGCAGATAAGGCCAGTCAGCTGCATTCTGAGTTACACTGGAATGTGCACCACCCATTTGCAACCACTGTGGCTCACTGGGCCACAAGGAACATGCATGCCCTGTAAAAGAGGGCTTAATGGAAAATGATTTTTGTGAAGAAGCTATGGACGAAGATAATGAAAACTTCTCCAAAATGACTGATGGCCACCACCCATTCCGCTGGGGTGAAGATGGACTATACTCCATCGTGGACCCAGTTACAAGTAAACAGCGTAAAGCAGCACAAAAAGCCCACAAGAGAGCAGCGGCTGAAGCGGCGGCACATGCAGAATCCGCCATTAACCATGGACAAATTCAGGAGGATATTTCAGATATTCACCAAACCAACCAATCAGAATAATATGCCCAGGTTGAAAATTTTCACAGTAACCAGACTGAGCCACAAAGCGTCATCAGTCATGCACATACTGAGGAACAATGCAACCGCAATTTGGGTGAAAATGCAGTACACAATGCAACAAAGTTGGACCTCAAAAATATAAAATCCAGTCAGCAACCCACATCAAATCAATATGAGACCTGTGCAGGAAAAGTTGACACAAATGCAAAAAACTACAATTCCCTTGAATCATTGGGTCAGATCAAGGGAACCAACAATGGCAGTGAAAGAGTTGGAGTACAGATGCGGAGCATGGCCAAAATGAGCCGCGGTGGTATAGGACCAGAGGGTCCTCCCAACTGCTCCTGAGGCACCGCGGGCACCTCAGTGTCAATAGGGACATTAAATATCGCGGGAGCCAGGGCTCATACATCCCAAGCCAAAAGCTGGCATTCCTGCGAAATCCTCTTGTAGACATCTTGGCCATCCAAGAAACCCACTGCCTACAAGGGGAAGAAGAATCCTGGTCAACCAGGGTTGCACCATTACAATCAGTATGGACGTCTCACTGTGGGGTGATAGTCCAAAACAACAAATAATTTAAAATTACAAATTCATCATCACACTTTCACAGTTGAGTCCTGGTAGCAACAATCACATGCCAAGATGAAATAATTTCGTTAGCATGTATCTATGCACCGTGCACTGCAACTGAGAGAAAAAAAGTTTATGAAAAAATTTCTACCCTCACCCTCCCACCAGATATCATCATGTTAGGCGATTTCAACTGCTGGGATAACCCCAATATAGATCGATGGCCTAATCCCAGGGGATACCCACCTGGACACATTGAATATCGCACAATGAAGGCATCTCTTGGCTTACAGGATGCTCTTCCTCCCAATTCACCAATCCTTCCCCATATGACAAGACCCAACATACGTGAGGGACTGCTCATATCAATGAGTCGTATTGACCACATCCTCATCCCACAATCCCACCACTCAAGAATCTCTAAATTTACAAGAAAAAAGATCAATTTTTCTGATCACTGATTAGTTACGGTGCAGTTAGCGCCAACCCAATTCCACACACAGGTGTCGCCTTGGAGAAAGCTTCACCCAGAAAATATAAGATTGCCTGAGATATCTGACTGGGTTAAAAACAAGGCTACAAACCCAGAATTCACAGCCCCATTTACTTCAAATCCCATCAGAACATGGGAAATTTTCAAAAAAATTTAATCAACAAAACCTGACATATTGCATCACGCAAGTACACCGCGGACACAGCCACAATCAAGCGTACCTTGGCAGAACTAGACCACCTGGAAATAAATACTCCGAGATCTGGCTATAGCCCTAATTGGGGACGCAAATGGGCAGAAATTTCAGCCCGACTTAACAATCTCATCTTTGAACACCAACACAGAATCAAAGTATTGAACAAAGGTAAGTTCATAAAGGAAGGCGAAACCTGTTCAACATACTTTTTCCGCCAATTCCACTCCCGCAGAAACCAGCCCACATGCACACAGGTCCGCAAGACCAATGGCACTGTGGCAACTGACCCTGAGGAGGTCAAGGCGGAAGTACACCGCTATTACACCAAATTATATCGTGATATGCCAACAGATCCACAAAAAATTAATGAATTTATTCAAACTGCCAAGATACAAAGTACACCACCAAATTACAATATACTATCCCTTATCACACAGGAGGAGCTTTGGGAAACAATTCGCGGTGCACCACGTAGGAAATGCCCAGGGCCTGATGGGATACCCTACGAATTTTACAAAAAATATTTTCAACAAATCGCCCCCTCCTATTGGCGTCAATGAACCAGAGTTTGTTGGAAACACGCCTATTACCAGGAGGCCATGAATCCTACGTTATAACCTTGTATAAAAAGGGTGACAAGTTGGACCTGGCCAACTGGCGCCCAATTGCACTCTCCAACACTGACACAAAAATTCTAAAAAAAATTCTAGCAGCTAGATTAGGCGCAATTGCATCTGACGTCCTATCACCCAACCAGTTTGGGTTTATACCAGGGCGTTCAATATGGAACAACATTTACCCTGTTGCAAATATTTGCCAATCCAAAGCAACTGGTGCCCTGGTCTTCTTGGATCAGGAAAAGGCGTATGACCGAGTTAGCTGGCCATACCTAAAAGAATGTCTACATGCCTTCAAAAACCCACCAAGATTCATAAAATGGGCGATGCTCCTAACAGAATCTGCAACCATGGCTGTATGCGGCCCTGGATTCCTAACAAAATAAGATTAAACCACACAGAGGGCTCAAACAAGGGGATCCCCTCAGCCCACTGCTATACAATTTCAGCTTTGACCCGCTCCTCCGAGTAACAGACTCACGTCTCATGAGGATAACCGCACAAGGACAACCAACAGTCAAGATACTGGCCTTTGCAGATGACTGCGTAGCAGGTATAGCAAAC
Source organism: Massospora cicadina (assembly GCA_022478985.1). Lineage (NCBI taxonomy): Eukaryota > Fungi > Entomophthoromycota > Entomophthoromycetes > Entomophthorales > Entomophthoraceae > Massospora > Massospora cicadina. Next base: position 49,364 of record JAKSZP010007922.1, read on the forward strand.
AATGAAGATGCCCAACAGCTGAAACACACTCTAGAGGAATACTCCAGGTGAGCAATGCATCACTCAACAAAAGGAAGACAGAAATCATCCTCTTAGGCAAATACACAAACAATTGGCCATAAAATCAGAACCTCATACCAACACTCGAAGAAAAAACCCAATTATTTTACCCTTTGCAACACCTCCCACCACCACTCCTGTCCGACACCTTGGAATCTGGCTAGAATCAGGGGGATATGCTAATGAGACAATGGAAAGTAACCTGTTACAACGGGTATCCAAAAGCGTCGCCTCCCTCAAGGGAAGAACCCATGACTAACAGGACGAGTTACAGTTTCTAACTCGCTCATCCTCCCAATACTGTGGTACCAGGCCCATGCGATAGCCTTCTCACCTACCTTTATAACCTCAATTCGCGCGCTTATCAAGGGCTGGCTGTGGCCTGGCTCTCACCCTCCTATACTGATAGAAACACTATTTGGCCCACGCTCAAGTGGAGGCATGGGACCAATATATTTTGAGAGCCATGCCAATCACATCCTAGGTACCTGGATAAAGGAAATCCTTGCTCCAGACCTCCCGCAACAACATTGGTCCAGAGCAGCAAGGACTAACTTTGCACAGGCGCTCAAATTAACCAACCCACATAGTCCACCCAGACTACTTTCATACCTTGCCAAGCACCCTACTGCAACAGGTCCGCATGGAACCTCCCCTCATTTCAAACATATCCTCTGAACTATCCGCCATATGGGATGGACCATAGAGAACATGGGTACTATACAGGGAAGGGGATGACCCAGCCCCCAATTCAAATTAAGAAACCCAGAAAACCACCCCCAGATGGATATGCTCGCAACAACCCCAAGCATAGCTAGGATAGAATACCTAGATATGCTGGAAATTCCTTATGATTTAACCTCACAGAAGGCAATGTGAAAAATGACTCACCACCCACTCCTACAGCCAAGGATTAGAGCAAACGCCTGGCGCTGTTTGAGAAGGACCTATAGGATGGCGGACCGCTCCAACTCCCTCCACAAAACATGTGCAGTATATGGAGGGGAGGGATCCCTACATCACCGCCTAGAAACATGCCCCCCAACCAAAGCTATATGGCAGGAAGTCGCACGCCTGCTCAAGATTCAAAACGAACAGGAATTCTCGATATCAAAGAGTATCTTCGCGCTCCAGATTGAGTCACCAATCCCATCTACCCTCCGCTCCCTAATAATACCCATTGCAATGTGGACAATACACACAATTGCATTAGATGCGTTCAAGGGCACGTTCCCAACCATTCATGGGATTATTAACAAATTCCATGTCCACTTACTAGAGCACTTCCAAGCCTGGATCTATGGATATATGAGACCAAGACAAAAAGCGCTCATAGAATCATGGTTCCCACTCTGGTTCCTCCACACAGACCCTTTCCTTCACACCTGCTCCATAGCAGGGGAAACCCCCTCAGAGTAGTGCACCAACCCCCTCCATACCTGGCATTCCCGCTGGCAACAGGAGTAACTTGAGTACCCTGGGGTGCCCAGTTTTTATATTTCTTAGTTATTCTCTTAGTTTCACATATATTCGGTAATGTCTGTCCCCTGGTTGACTTACCTCAGTTAAATAAAATAGAATTAGTCAGCCAAATGAATTTACCTTCTTGATAATCCACTAACCCCTATAATCTACAGCGTGGGAATACCTTGGGAAGCCCCTCCCCTTACCATACCACCTGGCAAGTAACTCAACTCAAATTAGTCAGCTAGTTCTTGGTCCATAAAATTCTCAGAGGCTCCTGTATCCACCAAAATAGTTGTGCTGATTTTTCAAAATGGGATGAAAGGGTAGCAGTCAACAAAAATTATCAAGAATGGCTTTTATTCATAGCAGACAACGCCAACGTTTCACCAGAAAAATCTTCATCAGGCATAAGCATGCCTCCAAAATTTTAGTTTTTGCATCATAAAATGGAGAGGAATAAGTGGCCGCACTCACTACTGAGGCCACATATCCCACCATATCTTCAGCAGTTGCATAAACACTTCCATATTGTGATATTAGCTTTTTCTCCGCCTTCTGTATCCTGAGGATCATGGTAGGGGTCAAGCTCGGGTTCTCTGGGGTAATCTGGTACACAGAAATGGGGTCCGCCTCAAAGTTGCAAGAGTTGAACAACTCGTTTTTTGTGTATATTTTGTGTTATAAAACACGTTTTTGTGGGTAACGGGGCCCTACCAGATTTGGTGGCTGGTTGTATATCGTTAATAAAGGCCATCACCTGCAGGCCCTTCATCGATGTCACCGCTGCACCATTCAAACGTGGGGCAGAGAGTAATCATTTTAATTAAAAATAGTTTTTATAAATTTTGGGGCTAGACTCACTTGGACCCTTGAATTCTGCCAAAACAGGAGGGAATTTGTGGGGAGCTCTTCACCATTCAAGAAAAATAATTAGTCTCAGGCACCATATTTTTATAGGCAGCGGCAGGTGACATCATCACTGTGGAATATACTGGCATTTAATTTAACTTTGGGGCTCAACCCCTGCTTGCCTTTGAATACAGCTGAAAATAAAGGAATGGAAGTATAAGATTCCTCCTTTTCCAGAGGTGTGCGCGAGTTTTTGGGGCTGGTATTTATTGGGGCCATCATGGGTGAAACAATGACGGACATATTACCTGGCCCCTTCCAGGTTGGGGTGGGGGAAATTGTCCCAAAAAGCTTCAATCAGATAATTGAATCCAGTGGGGGAATCTTGACTCACTCAATTGTACATTGCAGGGGCTTCTAAAATGGCATGGAAAAACGACGTTTGGGAAACAATGGAAACAGGTAAGTCCAAAACAAGGAGATTATAAAAATAAAGGGCACATGAAATGCCAAACCCCATAGTGCACAAATGAGCACTGGTAAAGCTTGGAAGCGGTGTCACAGGGTTGCCCTGCCTAAGGGTCACTTTAAACTATCTATACTCTCAGACACCCACAACACAGTTTATATACTAAAACATCCAGGCATGTGCCCAGGGGAAAAGATGACGCAGCCACTCAACTCCTAAAGGAAGGGAGTCTGGGCTGGGTTTTATATAACGAGAAGAGGTGGTGGGAAACTTGGAAGCCCCAGCGACTGGGCCTCAAGCGGTCCATAAACATCATGTACTTGCCAAAAGGGTGGAAGTCGCACTTCAAGAAGCAAAAAGAGAAACATTAAGCTACCCTTATTGACCCAAGTGATAACGCCATGGACAAGAGCGTCCCAACCACAGTGCACAGCCAAAGCGCCTGATCATCACTAAGCATACCTTCCACATGGAATAAGTCTTAGTGAGACCAGAAATTAGGTTGGTTGCTAATGTTAGAAGCGTGTCTGTAATGCTCTAGTTCCAGTATAAGCGGTAAACGAGGTCCCACACCACTGCTACGGAACCCACCGTTGTTTAAAGTGTAAATAAAGCACCACCCAGAAGGATGGTGCGCAGAAGAGTCCAAGAAAAGATAACATGCATTTGATTAATTTGGACCTCTTGGAGGTCAGCAAACAAGGCTAAATAAAAATGCATAGACAAATATATGAATGGGTTTTCATTAAACCAGACAACCAACGAGGAAAGTTGGTCTTGCAGAAGGTATAATTAAATACTGTAGGGGAGAGTTTCTAACCGGCAAAAGTGGTGCTAAGCCTAAGTGAACCAATAGGCATACGCTACCATCTCTAGAGTCCTGTAAATTGAGATTGTCTGAACTTGAGTTATTGATTGTAAATTTACTTGTCCCAACTTAGCAATACTAAAACATAACTGGTTTGAATCCCTTTTTCTCAAGTAACCATACCGCCGTCAGAGTTGAGAACATAGCTGGTGCATTTTAACGCCCTGGTTGTAAAAACATGCCAAGAATCACGCACATCCCCAGGACTAACCTAGCATATTTCGCCTGTACCCAGAGTTAGTCCAGGTTATGTTAAGTCAGAAAGGCCTTGCAACTTGACCTTTTTGGTCTCCTGGAGTCCAGACTTGTCCTCAAAGTCTGTCCCCTCAAATATTTCATGTAGCCATGACAGTACAAGAAGGAATCGTGGGCACTACCCAGTTGTTAGAAGCAAGAATTACACTGAGATGCACCAACAATAAGCCAAATGAGAAAACTGTGATGAGCACCATAGAGACTGTGAAAAACAGCTAGTGCACCCAATTTACACTCAAAGAAGTTACCACATGGATAATTATTATGTATGTAAAGAAAAAAGGTTGTTAGCTAATGTCATGAGAGTGTATGTAACTCTCTTGTTCCCAGTGAGGTGGTATGGTATGTACAACCACACCACAAGGGAACTAGTCACTCGTAATAGGGAACAAGGCACCTTAGAAGGTTCTGGAGCTCAGGAGACTAAGGGACAGAGTGTACAACACAGAATAAATAATGAGACAACTAATAAATGACAAAACTTGGTTGGACCCCAAGGAGGAGTCCATAACCAAGTGCAGATTGATGTTTAGGGTGCTTTGGTGCCTCAATCTGGAGGGAACCAGGATAACCAGTTGTGCACCAGATCCCATCATTAATTTTTCAAAATAATATATATTCTATGTTGCTAGAAACCTACATGAGGAGGTTCAAGCATAGGTTCACCTAAGGTACCATGGCACAAAAAATGTAAAAACTAATAGGGGGTTTTATTAAGTAAGTTGACCAACAAGGAAGGTTGGTCTCAAGAAATCATTAATAAACGATGGGGGAGAATTGTCAATTTGTGGGTGTGGTACTAAGCCTAAACAAACCATTAAGCGCACACTACCATCAGCAATGGTAATGAAGCTTGAGAAAGTTTGAACTCGAGTTATTAATGTAACTGAATTTTCCCAGATTTGGCAATATTGAAAATTGAACAGGTTTTAAAACCCCGTTTGACAAAAACCTTAATAAACTGTCCTCATTAATAACAAAGCTGGGTATAATGCTCTTGATGTAACACTGTGCTGACTATCATGTGCACCCCCAGGACCAAATTGAGCATATCTTGCCTTTACCCAAAATTGGTCCAGGATATACTTCAGGTCAGGGAGGCCTGCCAACTTTATCCTTTTAGCCTCCTCACGCCCAGCCTTAACTCTACAGTCAGTGCCCTCAATTATGTCATATAACTATGATAACGAGTGTGATAAACTTCTTACCACCCTGTTAGGCTACCTACTCCTCTCATTTAAGTTATTACTAATTAAGAAGGATTATGTTATGGATAAATAATCTCTTAGAGATTTAATATTTTGACATAATATGGCCTAACAAAACAATTAGATTTAAGATCTACTTAACTAACTGTGGAATTTATTTTTAATCAGTATACATTTTTCAACATGTATACATGTTGAACGCAGTTAACTGGTTAAAGGGATACTGTCAGACAATTAAAAATCCAATATTGTGAGAAGAGTCTTTCAGGTGATAATAGTGATAATATCGGCCAAAAGACCCTGGCTAATTCTTGGTGGAACCCCATAATTTGGGGTAATACTTTTCTATATACTTCCTGGCATTTTATCTGAAGTTTGGGTAGTCAGTTCGTTCTGACCCTGCGGCGGAATCAGACAAGTTTAGAAGAGGTCCTATCATTTGATTGGCTAAAATATATTATTTCTTTACCCCAAGGGTTCATCTTGCCTACTATTGACCCTCCATCAGCCATTTCTTGAAGAAAGGTGAGTTATGAAAGCTCCAATAGGTCAAACCCCCATAATTCCTAATTAGGCTCAAAGCTAATAATGAATCTATGCCTATCTTGCTTTTGGCATCGAGTTATTTTAAATACTAAGCAGCGAGATTTTAAGAGGGTTGCTCTTGACCCCCCTCACTGCATCTAATAAAAACCACATAAAAATCCAACTTTTTAGTTTATTAGTGCTTTATTATTTTTATATATGTTTCAGCAAAATCCCTTATAAAGAAGTTATTTTAGCAGTAGAGCTTTAATTTCTCCTAAACATATTGTTGAAATTCAGGGTGCAAAGCACCAGTTAGCATCCAAAACCCCTGAGTTTTAACAAGTGGTGCTCACTACAGGGGACCCTTTAAACCATAAATCTCCTATTTTAACATGGCAACTGTATTGGAATCAAGGCTAGCTGCTTTAGAGCAACAACTATCCAGTGCTTTGTCTCGCCTCAAAAGGTTTGAGTAGCACTCTTCACAAGGACCTTATGGGGACTCCCCTATTATTTGCAAACCTCCTCTCAGAGACAAGTTCACACCTCTTGAGGGCAGTATTGCCTCCTTCCTTTTTGTTTATGAATCTGCTATGTAAGGGGCAACTGTTCATCAAAAGGCCAAATATATCCTACCCTGATTTAATTATATGGCTTAAGATATAATGGTTCCCAGCATGGCCAATCTCAGCACCTGGGCGGAGGTTAAAAAAGCACTTATAGAAGAATTCAGCTCCACCCAGAGTTTACAAAGACATAAACAGGCCTTAAGTGAATTAGTCTGCAAGAAGGATAAAATAATCCCCTCTTTTGTTGAGAAATTCTATAGTAAAGCTCAACCTCTACTTCTTGCAAAAATACTATCACTGGATGATGCCGTTAGAGCTATCTTGGCTGGATTAGCATCTCATCCCTCCTTGGCGATGCATCTCTCTTCCATAAAGCGCACTTTTAAAAATGTACGTGATATCAAGGAGGCTTTGATTTTGGTGGCTGACATCTATGAACTTGACCCTATGCAAGGAGCTCTAAGGTAAGCATCTACTCTGACCCCTATAGCCTCTTTTATGGTTGTCTCCCTTTGGAAACCTGCTCTGGTGGAGTTGCCGCCATGAAATGCTTCTCCATCCTGTGATGATAGAAAAAGGGTAGTGGCAGTGACAGGTCAGTGCTCCCCTCCATCTTCGGCTCAAAAAATCCAGTTGGTGAAGGCAGTCATCCCTTAGCCTTGCCCTCCTTCTTCAGAGTGGTCCCCTATGGTGGATCAATTGTCACATCCCGTAAAACCACTGTTTCTACCCTCTATTCATCCTATCCTCTGATTGGCCCTCTTTCAAAACCTAATGCCATGGGGCAGGACAAACCTGCTACTGCAAAGTCTAAAATCAAAGCCATTACAATCCCAACGCCTCCTAAAAAGGGTAAAGAGGTGGATGAAAACCCCAGGGCCTTTCCCCATAAGGGAAGCCTTAAATCTACCTTACCTCCTATGGACTCTCTGACGTGCATTGATAACCCCCCTGATGATGAATCTGAAAGTGGTTGTGAAGATGGCGGTTACTATGTCTTAGGAGCTCCCTTTGAAGTGGAGGTACCCAACAGGTTGAACCTGGAAAGGGAGGACGCATCTAGGATACCCTGTCAAACGTATCTACATCAAGTGCTTAGAGGTTTTGAAGTTATTGACACTGCCAGTGATGCTGACCAGCTTGTTGCTACACTAATCCAATCCACTCAGTGTAAACACCTTGCAGTATATTAAAAAAAAATCCCTGAAACTGCTAAAAGACTAGCTTCCACTCTCCGGCTAAAGGAGGTCCTAGCTCTTTCCCCCACCTTGGGTGGAACCTTAACAAAAGTGGAGGTCGTCACCAACGGACTACTGTCACAGATATCCTGGACACTGGAATCCCGGTGAACATTGTGTCATCCTAACTCATGAAAAAGATTAAGCTAAAACCCTCCAAGCTCACCTTTTTTTCAGAGGAGATTAGACTTTCTCAGACATGCCATCTCTCAGTAATGAATCCAACCCCTACAAAATATGGTTGCAGCCATAGCAAAGATGCTCCCCCTAAGAATCTGCGAGATATTCAGGTATTTCTTGGCATGATGGGGTATTACCATCAGATCATCCCCAAGTTCACCCCAGCTCAGTGAGCCCCTCATCCGCCTCTTGGCTAAGAACACTCCTTTTCATTAAAGTGCTTAAAAAAATGCTACTTTTAATAATTTGAAGGATCTATTGCAAAGAAGGCTGTTCCTCAGCCACCCTGACTATGGCAAGCCTTTAATTTTGTTCACAGGTGCCTCTGATTATGCTGTTGGAGCTACCTTGGCTCAACTGGATGAGCATATGTTGATCATCCCGTGTCCTACTCTGGCAAAATGCTCTCAAAAGCTGAATGTAATTAAAGCGTCACTGAGAAGGAGTACCTTGCTGTCCTGCTCGCTGTGAAGTACTACCACGCTTTTTTATATGGGACTTCCTTCAAAGTGGTTACTGACAATGCATCCTTAAAGTGGTTGCAGAATATAAAAACCTCACAGGATGGTTGGCTCATTGGGCTCTGAAGCTCCAGCATTACGACATGACAATTGAGCATTAGGCGGAATTCGCCATATGAAAGTTGATGGGTTGACACAGCTGCCTGTCCTTCACATGGACAATAGTGAAGCTGAAAGGCTGCACTACCTCCTTATGACCCCTGACGCCTGGAAAAACAAGGATTAACCCATCAGAAAAACATTAGCTTGATACTTCCACAATACCAACGTGAAAAGTGGGAAGTTATATAAGAAAGTAGGGGTGAATTGGTTGCCCTATCTCCGACCATCAGAGCGAGTACCTGTGATCTTGGAGTCCCATATCATTTTAGGGCATAGCGGAGTATGGAAAACCTATGAGTGGGTAAAAGAACGATACTACTGGGAGGGAGTCGTGGAGACAATAACTATAGTCCTGGATGCCTGTCTGATCTACAAGAAGCGATCCAGTTACAAGACCAGGTATCATTACCAACCCACTACGCCTCAACAACCCTTGTACGCCATAAGTCTAGACGTGTTAGGCCCTCTACCCCAGACTAATGGGTGAAACTGGTACATCTTAGTAGGCATAGACCACTTTTTATCAAGTGGGTTGAGACTGTAGCTCTTTCTGCTCAAACTGCCAAAGCCAAGGCCACTTTCCTTCATCAATATATAAATTCTCACCATGGTTGTCCCCAGGTCTGCTCTGTGTAAATGGGAAAATTTTGCCTTCAGAGTGGTGAAAATCCTCTCTACCTCCATGGGAATGCAACAGCTTTTCTTGGCCCCCTATAACCCCTTGACCAATGGGACCGTGGAAAGATCCAATGGGACCCTGGTTTCTTTTTTATGAAAAATGGACACTTCAGACTCTCACATTGGAATCTTTACTTACCCAGTGCCCTCATGGCCTACCATATCAGCTATCACCAGATCCTTAAAAAGCCTTTCTAAGTGTTGTATAATCAAGAACCCAGGGTTCCAGCATTACTGGCCAAAGATATTTTCTCTGATAAGAATGATCCTGAGCAATCTATAAAGAAGTTGGACCAGCACATCATCCAGTTGCAATCAGAGGCGATGACCAACTTGGCAAAGACTGTCACCAAAGAGGATCAAGACGCTAATGAGCTCTGGCCCCCTCTACCTTCTTTCCAAGTGTCAGACTTGGTGCTATACTCCATAATCATATCACTCCCAGAAGTGAGAAGCTTGGGTCTATCTGGGAAGGCCCTTTTATCATCATGTTGGATTTTGGCGTGGAAAATGCTCGCTAGTGCTTTTTTACCTTAAATGTAACAATATAATTCAGACTTTTTTCTCACCACTAACAATAAAGTAACAAAAACTAACAAACACTAATTAGGTTTAGTTTTATAGATTTTATCAGGCGCCGCGTGGGGGTAAAGAGAGAACCTTCTTCATAAGTAGATAGTAATATTTAAAATGTTGAGGCTCAAAGTTCAGATTGCTTAGTAAAGCCCAAGTTAGGTAATATGATCTGTCAACCTATTGGATCTATCAAAATCGCCTCATTTGGGTGAAATGGCCAATTCAGGGTTGGGAGCAGGAAGGGTTAGTCTATTAGGCAATGTTTTTATAATTTTGACCCAATCAATGGACTGAAAATTTTTTGCACTTGGTTGGACCCCCTCAGACTCTATAAAAGGGGCCAGTTTCTGCAGTATAGCCTGTACTAAAATAGAAGAGGCCAGGGGAGATGCCTCCAATGAACTCCCCAAATTCGTCTGATAATTCAGTGCAATCTAACCCCCTAAACTCAATTTGTTTGCCCATTTATTATTAGAAGTGTTACCCCAATTTGAGGGGTTCCACCGGGAGTCAACCAGGGTTTTTTGGCTGATAATTGCATTATTTTCCTCTGAACCACTCTTAGCATTATTGGACTTGTAATTATCCAACATTACCCCCTTCAAGAGTGGTAAGGGGAGAATAAGGGCATAAAAACCAGCCATGGATCCGGTTGATGGTGACTCAAGAAGTGAGGGATTTGATAGAGTACTCATCCCCTCGCTAGTTTGTGACTGAAAATGGGCCCGTCTAGACAGAACCGAGCTTCTCACTTTTAGGAGTGATGCGGTTGTGGTGGTACAACACCAAGTCAGATACTTGGAAGGAAAGGAGAGGGACACGGAGTTCATTCGCTGCTTGGCCTTCTTTAGTGACCATCTTTCATAAGTTAGTCATAGCCTCTGCTTGTAGTTGGATGATGTGCTGGGGCATTTTTTCATGGCTGGCTCTGGGTCAGTTCTATCAATAGAAAAATCTTTTGCTAGTAGAGCTTATACCCCAGGTTCTCAGCCATCAACTCATGGAAAGGGGACATTTTTAAGATGCGATGGTAACTAATTCAGTAGGCCATGAGGGTACTTGTTAAGTAAAAATCCTAGTGGAAGGGATTTGAATTAAACATTTTGAGGAGTATTGAGACCAGAATTCCGATAACTCTTTCTACAGCACCATTTGTGGATGGGTTATAGGGGGCTTAGAAGAGTTGTTGTGCTCCCATGGAGGTGGCAAGGAGCTTCACCACTATGGAGGTAAATTTTTCCATTATCACATAGGAGTACCTGAGGGCACCCATGCCGGGTGAAGATGTACCGGTGAAGAAGGTGGCTGTGGCTTTAGCAGTCTGAGCGTGTAGAGCAACTGCTTCAACCCATTTGGTGAAATGATTAAACTAACTAAGATATAGCGATTGCCACCTGTGGTCTGAGGGAGAGGACATACCACATACAAACTTATGGTGTGGAAGGGTTGTTGAGGCGTCGTAGGTTGATACTGATATCAGGTCTTAAAGCTGGATTGTTTTTTACAGGTCAGGCATGCATCAAAAACTTCAGTTATGGTTTCCAAGGTGCTCACTCAGTAGTACCTCTCTTTCACCCACTTGTAGGTTTTTCATACTCCGCCACGTCCCGTGATATCGTGAGACTCCAAGATGACAGGAATTTGCTCTGATGGCAAAGATATTGCGACCAATTCACTCCTACTTTCTTATATAGCTTCCCACTTTCCACCTTGGTGTTATGGGAGTGTCAAGCTAGCATTTTTTGTACTGATTTGTCTTCATCAGCCCATGCGTCTGGAGTCATGAGGAGATCATGTAACCTCTCAGCTTCACTATTGTCCAAGTGAAGAAAGGGCAGCTGCGTCAACCCATCTACATTCTTGTGGCACGTTCCCGCCTGATGTTCAATAGTCATATTATAATACTGGAGCTTTAGAGCCCAGTGAACCAACCGCACCATTGGGTCCTTCATATTCTGCAACCACTTTAGAGAGGCGTGATCTGTGATCACTTTGAAGGGAGTTCCATATAGTACTGAGCGGTAGTGTTTGACAGCGAGCAAGATAGCCAAGCACTCTTTCTCAGTGACGCTGTAATTATGCTCAGCTTTTGAAAGCATTTTGATAAAGTAAGACACTGGATGATAGACCCCCATGCTTTAATTGAGCCAATATAGCTCCAACAGCGTAGTCAGAGGCATCCATGATCAACATTAAGGTCTTGCCATAGTCAGGGTGGCGAAGTATCGGCCTTTTTTCAATAGCTCCTTTAAAGTCTCAACGAGGCCTTTCTTTCAGCACCCCAATGGAAGGGGGTGCTCTTAGCCAGGAGGCGGACAAGGGGCTCACTGAGCTGGGCCTTTTTTGGGATAAATTGATGATATTACCCCGTCATGCCCAAGAATATCTGAATGTATCAAAGGGTTTTGGGCGCAGGCATCTTGGATATTGCTTCGATTTTATCTTGTAGTAATTGTATTCCATCTTGTGAAATGACGTGTCCAAGAAAATCCAGCTTCTTCTGGAAGAATATGCATTTGGAGGGCTTTAGTTTGATGTTGGATGCCATCAAGTGTTGAAATACCTCCTTTAGATGCGCGAGTTGTTCATTGAAAGTCTTGGAGAAAACTGTGATGTCATCAAGATAGACAATCAAATAGCTCAGTTTGAGATCCTGGAGAATGTGGTCCATCGTCCGTTGGAAAGTGGCGGGCACATTACACAACCCTTGTGGTAGTCAGGTAGTTTGGAAGAGACCCTCAGTGAAAATAAGAGCACATTTCTCCTGGTCTTATGGAGAAAGTCCATTTGTGTAAGTCCTGGGGAACATCCCCTGGGCATTGATCGGGCCATTTTCCCATCCTCAAGTAAGAAGGTACTGAAGAGTATGGCTGTACCCCTTGTTACTCAGGGCAATCTCGCTCATGTGGTAGATGAGCGCTGGGTAACAGCACTTCTGCTTTGTATCCCTCCCCTGATACCCACACTCACCTCAGCAGAACTGTTACTGGGAAGTAGTGAAATCTGCGCTGAGATTGCCAAAATGAAATTGATCAGGAAAAAATCGAGTGGTAATCAGCCCAATGTTCATATTTCAAATGGTCAAAAAGGGATGACGATTGATCTATTGGCCGGAATTGCTGACAGTTTTGATTTGGCTAACACTATGATCGAAAAAATTACCCCCCTCCCAAAATCATCAGGGATCATCTCCAATAGGCAGGTAACACCATCAGGCACCATCAACGAGGGTTTAAAGCTCCCTTCTGGAAAATTGGGTGTTGCCGCCAATGCAACGCTTTTGACCAAACAAATGACCCAGAAACCAGGCATGGGCAGGTTGGACATCCTGAACCCATTCCCAACCAAATGGGCCCGCCCCTAAGTAGGGTGGCCTTGGGGGATTCCTGCTGCTTGTTGGGCCAAACGCCATCACGCCAACTGTCAGAAACGTAGCTGAGCCTTGGTTCAGACATTTGAGGTCAAACCAACAGTGACTCAGGCTGCCACCAAATTCTTCAATGTTAGTTTCCAGTGAACTTATCCGCCCCTTTTCCAAATAATTCTCTGGTTAGGTCAAAATTAAGGGTCCCAATCCCGGCTTGTCCCCGCACCAATCAACTTCTATTTAATCAGTTACATTGCACTGAGAAAATTGTTGGTCAATTTTCTTCCATTTCCTTTGCAATAAAATTTTGCCTCAAAAAACCAATCAATTTTTATTTAGTTAATTTCCTTCTGGCCACATCCCCGATGGCTTTTCCATGGTGTCCCGTTGGTATGTACACCAGATGGGCTCTACCAGTCCTCATGGTCACTATGGCCCCCACCGTCGTAGATTGGATTTAGCGAGCTAGATACTTCAGGCAATTTAACCTAGTTGTTATGAACTTTCGACTATAGTATACTGGGATCTTGTGGCCTTATGTCCACCATCTTCAAGCAAGGATCCGCCCCCTTGTCTCCCCAGCTGAACCAGCCTCGTATACTGGTGAACTCATTAAAACTATTTCTGTGACTCCACCCCCTGCAGTAAGACCTCCATGGCCTGGGGCGGGCTTGATTTGGTTTGGTCTCAGGATCATATTCACTGTTGTTCTACACCAACAATTTGTCATTTCCCAATGCCCAGCTCCATACAACATCTTTTGGTTGGCAATGCCTCTGACATTCTGGCTTGCTTTTGGGTGCTCATGCATCCTGACTGGCGGGCCAGTATAAACATCTTCTGCCATTTACATGACATAATCGACCAACCATTGTTTCCAGCCACTTCCGCCCTGCTCTTTGAGGTGGGCGCTGCAGTGGTTACCCTTAACCAAATGAATGTGCAATCAGTAGCCTGCTTTTTGTTGTTTATTTGGTCACTTACTGATTTTGGGAATAGTATCCGCTCTACCTTGTATAATCTTCTTCAAACCGCCCAAACGGCGCGGATTGCTGCTCCTCCCCCTCCCACTGGCCCAGAAGAAAGCTCAAGTGTTCCTTCCCGGAAGATAGCCAATCAAGTTCTTGACGCCCTCACTGAGGTGAAAATGCATTTGGCAATCGCGCTTAATAATGCATCCACGTTATCTCATGCCCAACAAGGGCTTGCATTGTTGAATGCTGTGAAAGAAGACGCCTGCCGCTGGGTTAGAGGCCTTCTGTACTTCTTCCTCACAAGCAGGAGACCCCACTCCACTGATTGCTGACATGTCGGCTGCCTTGAAACCCCCTGTGTCACGCTTGGACCACCTATTCAGATTGCTCTATGCCATGGCTGAAGCCCCTAGCTTAGCTTCTTTGATTTCTACCTTCCATGAACTGGCTCCCGCACTGGGTCTCTCTATTGATATGCTTCAAGCAGTCTTTAGATCAGGCTTTGATTCAGTTTCTGCTCATCATGAGGTCTGGTCCACCGTCCAAGGAACAGTAGATCAAATATGTGCCACCGCGACTACTATTAATGCCTTCTCCCTCCATGCTTTCCATTATCAGAAGAAATTTTATGATAGGATTACCCAACGAAGATGTGGATGAAGTGTCTACCTTCAAACCAGCAGTGGACCCAGTTGCCAATCCTGTCGCAACTCCTGTGTCCAAGTTTACTGACACTGAGTCATCTATAAATGAATCCATAAAAGCTCAGATGAATGAAGCTGGCTCTCCCGCCCTCGTACTTTTTAATTTTTACTCCTGTGAAAGCCCCCAACCTTTCCCTTGATTTGCCACTTATTTCTTCAGTCGCAACAGAATCAGTTGAATCTTCCAATAACAAAACTCTACTTATTTCTTATTGCCTATGAAGATTAGTGTCAGCTTGCACCATGTCTCCTTTGAGGCCCTGGTGGACACCAGAGCTGCGAGGAACTTCATGAGTGTCAAGTTGGCCCAAAAATTAGAACTGGAAATGGATGCAGGTCCCTCAGTGATGGTGGCTTCATCTTCCTCCCAGACCTCATATGTCATCTGTCAGCCAGTACCTTTTTCAATCCACCATTTTCGCTTCTGCGATCATTTTTCTGCTATGCAAACTTGGTGTTTCCGTTGATCTTAGGTGTGGGATGGTGGCGCCAACAACATGACATGATTCACTTGGAGTCTAATTTGTTGTCATTCATCAATGATCAACTGGAGGGTGAATTTCCTCTGATTGTCACTCTTAAGAAAGCACAAGGCCGCAGTTCTATTACTTCCCTCGTCACTCCTGTGGGCATACCAGCCGATTTTCCTGAAGGCTTAATGCACTATCGAAGTATATTTGACTCAGAAAAGGCGGATTGTCTGCCTCCTCACACCAGGTTCAACTGTGGATTTTGAACGACCATGGAGTTGGTGAATACCAACTGTCCGTTGTATCCCCATACAGCGGAGGAAGAGATTATGCTCAACTCTTGGTTGGATGATATGTTGAAAAAAGGGTGGCTGTTCAAGGAGACCTCGCCAGTCGCATCCCCCATTGTCTTTGCCAAAAAGTGGATGGTTCCCTCCATCCCTGCATGGATTATGGCCATATAAACAAAGTAACAGTTTCTGATCCCTACCCCCTGCCTCTGGAGCCGATGATCAGCCAGGCAATCGCTAAATCCCGTGTGTTCTCTAATCTGGATCTAGTGTTCACTTTTAACCAGATTGAGATAATGAAAGGTCAAGAATGGTTAACAGCGATCCAGATGAAACGCGGCATTTTTCAATTCCGCGTGATGCCCTTTGGGCTGAAGAACGCTCCCACTCTGTTTCAACGTATGATTGACAATGTACTGGGTGACCTCTGGTTTACCTGCGCAGTTGCATATATTGATGACATTCTGGTTCACTCCCCAACTCCTGAAGAACACACTACTGACTTGGAAGCAGTTGTGGCCGCCTTGCATAAGGCAGGCTTGTTCGTCAAGCCTTCCAAGTGTGAGTTCTATAAGCAGGAGGTTACCTTCCTCAGGGATCTCATCCTTAAATATGGTTACGCAATCCCTCCCAATAAGTTGGATGCTATCCAAGGATGGCCAAACCAACTACCCAGAAACAATTATGGAGTTTCTTGGGAACCATCATTTTCCTAAAAAAATTTTCCCCAGCACTTTCCCAGATTGCTGCACTACTCTACCCCTTACAGAGAAAACGTACCATTTTGCTGGTTGCTCGAATGCCAACAGGCGTTTAAATAGATTAAAGAAGTGTTCATGTCCCCTCCCATTTTGAAACACGCTGATCCCACCAAGCCATATATTGTTGCATGTGAAGCCTCATTGGTAGCAGTGGGGGCAGTGTTGCTCCAGGAGCATGATGGCTTGGAACACCTGGTCGCCTATTTTTCCTGGAAGTTCACCTCTATGGAACAGTCTTAGGCCATATATGACAAGGAGTTGGCAGCCGTTGCATGGGCATTAACTCATTGGAGGTATCTGTTACAGGGTGCTCAACATGAGTTAATGGTCCGCAAGGATCACCAGGCTCTTTTGTACTTTTGTAAATCCCAAAAATTGGCGCATTGGCAAGCCTGAACCTACCAGGACCTGTGCACTTTTAACTCAAATATGAATTCTTAAAAGGTGCACTCAACATACTTCCCAATTTCCTCAGCCGCAGCCCCACCCACTATTCCTCAGACCTGGAGGAAGTGGATCTCGTTACCATGATTCCTGTCGCCTAAATCCTGTTGATTGTCCCCCCTGTCATTTCATCTGTCGCTCTGGCTCCCAACGCCCCACTAGTTGCTCAGGTCTTAGCCAGTCAAATGGCCTTCCCTGAGGGTGTAGAGTTGGTTGAGCAGTTGGCTCACCAGATTCATAAACACTCCCTATACTCCTTGGAGGAGGGGCTCATTTATTTTGGTCTTGCATCTGGGTCCCCCCTCCTTCTGAACCGAGGTATTCCATGCACATTATGATCCCACCACAGTCAGTCATCCTGGCAACAAGAAATGCATCGACTTGATCAAATGGACCTACAATTGGGCAGGTTTGACAAAAGATTTTCCAACCTGGATTGCCAATTGCATTACTTGTGCCAGGGCTAAGTTAGACCACTCCAGTAAAAACAGTCTTTTATACCCCTTACAGCAGGTGGAGGGTCCATGGACATCAGTGTCCGTGGACTTTATCGTTGAACTCCCCTGCTCTAAAGGGTTCACAGTGGTGATGGTGGTGGTGGATCACTTCACAAACTTTCCCTCTTTATACCTTGTACTTCCACGATTATGTCAGAGGAAACCGCCTGTATTTTTGTATACCATGTGTTCTCGATGTTTGGTCTCCCACAGGAGATCATCAGTGACCATGGTTCACAGTTCACCGCGCGGTTTTGCAGTGAACTCCTCACAATCTTGAAGATATCCCCCTGTTGATCCACTGCATATCATCTCCAGTCTGATGAACAGACTGAGCGAGTTAACCAAGTCCTCGAACAATACCTGCATTGTTATGCTGCAGCTGCGCAGGACACCTGGGTCAACGATCTTCCCCTTGCTCAATTTGCTTATAATAATGGGACTCAAATGTCCACGGGGGTTTCTCCCTACAAAGCAACGTTGAGTTATAATCCTTTCATTTTCGGTCAGACCTTGCTTGTGGCCCGAGGTCCAAGCTGCCGTGAATCACACTGAACATATCAGGTTGACTCAATTCTTAGTGCAGGAACACCTCACCAAAGCCATCGATGACTACAAGCAGTTCACAGATTGCAAGCAGCTCCCTTGTCACGATCTAACGGTGAGCTCCTATGTTATGCTTGATACCCATCATCTAAGAATCAAGCCCCTTCCCATAAGTTTGCTAGTAAATGCTCGGGCCCCCATTTGGTGGAGGAGGTTTTTGATAACGGTGCATTCTGGTTGAAGCTCCCTGCTCATTGGAAACAGCATCCCGTCTTCCATGTTTCCCAGCTGTCACCCTTCAAGGGTATGGTCTCCACAGAACATGAACTGATCATTGTCAAGAATGGGGAAGAGGCCGAGGTAGAGAATATCATGGCATCCCAAATATCCCAGCAGTCCATACAATACCTCATGGCTTAGAAAGGGTATCCAGCATATGAAAACAGTTGTGTCAAGGCGCGCGATTGTGCAAACTGTATGGAACTGGTCAAAGCGTTTCATGAATCCCACCCCGAAGCTCCCCACTCCCCCCAAAAAAGTCGTGATGGTTATGGTGATCAAGTTGCCCAAGGCGTACAAGAATGTGGCTCTTGTGCAGTTTCCTGGTGGTGGTGCCCTTCCCTTGCAAAAAGGAAAGGGTAATGTAAGTCCTGGGGAACATCCCCTGGGCATTGATTGGGCTATTTTCCCATTCCCGAGCAAGAGGGTACTGATGAGGATGGCTGTACCCCTCGTTACTCAGGGCGATCTCACTCACGTGGTAGATGAGCGCTGGGTAACAGCGCTTCAGCTTTGGATCCCTCCCCCAGTACCCACACTCACCTTGGAAAAACTGTTATGGGGAATTAGTGAAATCTGCACCAAGATCACTGAAATGAAATCAATCAGGACAAAATTGAGTGGTAATCAGCCCAATGTTCAGATTTCAAATGGTCAAAAAGGGATGAAGATTGATCTATTGGCTGGAATTGCTGACAATTTTGATTCAGCTAACACTACAATCAAAAAAATCACCCCCCTCCCAAATTGTCAGGGATCATCCCCAATGGGCAGGTAACACCATCGGGCACTATCAATAGGGGTTTAAAGCTCCCTTCTGGAAAATTGGGCATTGCGGCTGATGCAACGCTTTTGACCAAACGAATGGCCCAGTGACCAATCATGGCCAGGTTGGACGTCCCAAACCCGTTCCCAACCAAAATGGGCCCACCCCTATGTGGGGTGGCCTTGGGGGATTCCCGCTGCTCATTGGGCCAAACGCCATAGCACCAACTGTCAGAAACATAGCTGAGCCTCAGTTTGGACGTTTGAGGTCAAACTGACAGCAACTCAGCCTGCCACCAGATTCTTCAATGTTAGTTTCCAATGAACTTATACGCCCCTTTTCCAAATAATTCTCTGGTTAGGTCAAAATGAGGGTCCCAATCCCGGCTTGTCCCCGCACCAATCAACTTCTATTTAATCAGTTACATTGCACTGAGAAAATTGTTGGTCAATTTTCTTCCTTTTCCTTTGCAATAAAATTTTGCCACAAAAAACCAATCAATTTTATTCAGTTAATTTCCTTCTGGCCACATCCCCATTGGCTTTAATCCTGGTGGCCCATTGGTCCATACACCGGATGGGCTCTATCAGTCCTCATGGTCACTATGGCCCCCACCATTGTAGATTGGATTCAGCGAGCTAGATACTTCAGGCAATTTAACCCAGTTGTTATGAACTTTTGACTACAGTATTCTGGGATCTTGTGGCCTTATGTCCACCATCTTCAAGCAAGGATCCGCCCCCTTGTCTCCCCAGCTGAACCAGCCCTGTATACTGGTGAACTCATTGAAACTATTTCTGTGACTCCACCCCCTGCAGTAAGATTTCCATGGTCTGGGGCGGGCTTGATTTGGTTTGGTCTCAGGATCATATTCACTGTTGTTCTACACCAACAATTTGTCATTTCCCAATGCCCAGATCCATAAAACATCGTTTGGTTGGCAATGCCTCTGGAATTCTGGTTTGCTTTTTGGGTGCTCATGCATCCTGACTGGCAGGCCAGTCTAAACTTATTCTGCCATTTCCATGACAATTTGCCAATAACTGCTATCCAAGTCCATGGCAAAGAAAATTTTAAACCCAGAGAGCTGGGCCAGAGCGTCATCAATGCGAAGGATAGGGTAACTATCCTTCTTTTTGAGGTTGTTCAATTTGTGGTAGTCCATCACTACCCAATGACCTCCGTTTTCCTTGATTATCAATAGGAGCGGAATGACCAGGGGCTTTGTGACGCCACCACCAATCCAGCATCCAGCAGCTGTTTGAGATTCATCCACATCTGTAGCTCCTCGACTTTTGATTTGCTGTAGGGTTTGGAGCAGATGGGTTGAGCATCTTAATGTCAATAGTATGAGTCCACCCCTTATGTGCCCATAGTCATTGTCAGATTTGGAGAAATGTCGCTATAGGCCTTGAGCAAGGTGTGGACTTTGTCCAGCTCAGCTGGGATTAGTTCATCGGAGATATGAACATTTGACAATGTACATAATGATTGGTCAGCAGGTAAACCCATATCAGCCATAGACCCAATACAGTGGACTTGCTTGATGTCCTGAATGTGTATCAGCAGGCCTCTTCCGATCTCCAGATTCTTTTTTACCACCATATCCTTCTTGTTGAGATTCCTAGTAGGAGGTTAATAGGCCTATGATAGGCGGGGTCTAATATGCCTGGAAAAACTCTGGGCTCTAAAGGACTAACTCCATTAATGCTAATTAGGTGCAGTAGGCAGTTGTGTGGGATTTGCATGGTAATCTTCATTTCAACTACCCTTTGTTCCCCGGCCTTAATGACCACCTCTTCAGAAGCATAGAAAGGGATACCCTCCAGAGCGTCCACAGATGGAGGCAACATTTTTGTATGCCTGCCTGCCGTGGTGTAATGTAGTGATAAAGCGGAGGAGTGATACTCAACTGTGCAAACATAATCCTTTTTATTGAGCTCATCATTAGTCAGAATCAGAGAACCTCATAGTAAAGCAGGGAGAAATAGCCCTGCTTCAAGTTATTAACACCTTCATATTTAAGCATAAATTGGTTTCCAATGAGTAGATAATAGGTATTATTGGTCAAAGCCACTGCTGGAGATGACAAGAGAAGCTTCCCAAAACAAATGGGAATAGAAAGTATGCCCCAATGGCGCGGGTATTATTTGGGCCCACAGTTTCAAACTCTTGAGTTTAGTTGAGGTCAGGGGCCAGATTAATTTTCTTAATGAGTTTAGTTGATACAACGTTCACTGGGGACCCAGTGTCAAGGATAGCCCTAATCTGCACTCCATTAATGACGACCTCCACTTTAGTTTAAAGTTTCACCCAAGGTGGGGTAAGAGCGAGGACTTCCTTTAGATGGAAAGTGAAGGCAAGTCGTTTGGCAGTTTCAGGGTACTTCTTCTGAATAGACTGCAAGGTATGAACACAGTGGGTAGATAGGATAAATGTGACAATGAGCTGGTCAGCATCACTGAAAGTGTCAATAATCTCAAGACCACTCAACCCTTGCTGAAAATAACTTTGACGGGGGATCTTAGCCCAATTTACTCTCTTCAGGTTCAATCAGTTGGGTACCTTCACGTCATTTGGGGCTCCTAAAAATTTAATGACCAACATTGTCCTCACCCCCTTCAGATTTATCATAAGAGCGGTTATCAATGCATGTGAGGGTGCCCATAAGGGGTGAGGTAGGTTCAGGACTTCCCTTATGGCATGATAGGTCCTGGGGTTGCTCTTCCACACTATTAACTTTTGAGGAAGGCGTTTAAATCGTCACAGCTCGACTTTTGACCTTTAAAGCAGGGGGTTTGTGCTGCCTCAGAGAGACAGGTTGCAGACTAGAGTTAGCTGAATGAAAGGGAAAGGGAGATAACGTTGTGGAGGTGGATGCTTTAGTTACACCAGACTTGGGCCAATCATTGGCGGTGAGCTTCTGTGAAACAGGCGTTTCAGCTTTTGTGACCTGGTCATTTACCCCATTGGTAGTGGGGGCAATTGGCACCCAAGAAAGGGGTTTAGGCTTAGGAGCAGCTTTGGAACCACTGGAGCAGGCTGCTCTGAAGAAAAGGATGGGTAAGGCAAAGGGATGACTGCTTTCACCAACTGAGTTTTTTGAACGAAGATGAAGGGGAGCACTGCCCCATCACATCTATTACCATCTGACTATCTTTATGGGAAGAAGAATCATTTTCTGATGGCAACTACATAGGAGCAGGTTTCCAGAGAAAAACAGCCGTAGTAGAGGCTAAATTGGTCAGCGTAGATGCTTGCCTCAGAGATACTTATGTAGTGTCAAGTTCATAGATATCAGCCACTGCTAGCAAGGCCTCCTTGAAATCTCGTACAATTTAAAAGTGCGCTTTACAGAATAGGGATGCATCACTAAGGAGGGATGAGATGCCAAGCCTGCCAAGATAGTCACAATTGCATCGTTGAGAGGGAGCATTTTGGCAAGCAACAGAGGTTGATCTTTATTATAGAAGCGCTCAACAAAAGAGGTAATCAACTCTCCCTCTTGCAGACTAAGGCACATAAAGGCCTGCTTTTGCCGTTGCAAACTCTGCTTGGAACCAAATTCTTCAAGAAGCGCTTGCTTAACCTCCACCCAAGTGCTGAGGTTAACCATGGTGGGGACCAAATTTTCTTGAGCTAAACAACGAAGCAGAGAAGAATGTGCTGGATTTTTTGATGGTCAGTTGCTCCTTCCATTACAAATTCATAAACATAAAGAAAAGAGGCAATACTGACCTCACCAGGTGTAAACTTGTCTTGAAGAGGGGATTTTGTATACCTGAGCGTTGAGATGAGTGCTGCTCGAGCCTTTTAAGGCTAGACAAAGCACTGGCTAGCTGTTGTTCCATAAGTACTAGCCTAGGGTTATGTCAGCGGAAAGGCTAGAAGGGTTATCCAACAGCCTCCATTATTTTAATGTTTTGTGGTGTACAGGTGCCCCTGTAGTAAGCACCACTTGTTGGATTTTTGATGTGGAAAACTCGCTGGTGAGTTTTTAACTTGAATCCAACAATATAATTTGGGGGTTTCTCACCACTAATAATAAATTAACAAAACAAATATTTTTAAAAAGGTTTAGTTTATAGATTTTATTAGGCGCCACGTGGAGGTTAAAGAGAGAACCTTCTTCATAAGTTGATAGTAATATTCAAAATGTCAAGACTCAAAGTTCAGGTTGCTTAATAAAGTCTGAATTAGGTGATATGAGCTGTCAACCTATCAGATCTCTCAACTCTCCTTGTTTGGGTGGAATGACTGACTGAGGGTTGGGAGTAGGAAGGGTTAGTCCATTAGGTAATGTTTTTATAATTTTGACCCAATCAATGGACTGAAAATTTTTTGCACTTGGTTGGACCCCCCTCAGACTCTATAAAAGGGGCCAGTTTCTGCAGTATAGCCTGTACTAAAATAGAAGAGGGCAGGGTAGGAGCCTCTAATGAACTCACCAAATTTGGATGATGATTCAGTGCAATCTGACCGCATAAACTCAATTTATTTGCCCAATAATTATTATAAGTGTTAGCCCAAAGTAAGGGGTTCCACCGGGAATTGACCAGGGTCCTTTAGCCAATAATTGTATTATTTTCTCTGAATCACTCTTATCAATACATCAGACTTGTAATTGTCTGACACATCACTTATAAGTGATGGGATGAGTACTCTATCAAATCCCTGGCTACTGGAGTTACTGTTAACCATATCCAGGGCCAGTTCTTGCACCCTTACTCTTCCCCTAACCCTATTGAAGGGGGTAATGTCAGAAGATTACAAGTCTGTTTTTGTAATAAGAGTGCTTCAGTTCATAATAGGGGCAAAATTGGCCAAAAGACCCTGGCTAATTCTTGGTGGAACCCCTTGAATTGGGGCAATACTTTCATTAACAATTCTTGGCTAAATAGCATAAGTTTAGTTAGTCATATTGCACTGACCATGCGGCAGGATCAGGGGAATCCATCCAAGGTTCCTCCCCATCCCATTAAAAATTTAGTTAAACCTCCTATGCATGGACCATCCCCTTTTAAAGCCTTGGAGGGGGTCCCACCAGGTGTAAAAATTTTCCCCACAGTGATTAGTTCAGATATATCAAATTCTTGCCTAACGGACTGGTATTACCTACTATTGACCCTTCATAGGCCATTACATTGAAGTGGAGCGAGTTTTGAGAGCTCTGATAGGTCAAAACCCTATAGTTTCTAATTTGGATATTCATAGCCTATACTGAATTTCTCAGCCTTCTCAATTTAAACCTCATATCATTTATTTACTAAGCAGTGACATAGTAACAGGGTTCTTTTTCAACCCATCATAATCACTCATAAAATTAACCAAAAAATCTACCTATTTTTATAAGTTAAAGTTCACTAGTTTATTAAAAGCGGGGTCAGAATATCCCATATGGAAGTGAACAGCAGTTGAGAGTTTGACTACTTCTGCTTCATTTAAATTGTCAAATCCTGTGGAAATAGCGCCAGTGGGCCTTAGCTAACGCTAGGATTTTGACAATTGATCCAGGGTATGCTTCAGTCAGGGAGGCCTACCAACTTTACCCTTTTAACCTCCTCACACCCAGCCTTATCTCTACATTCAGTGCCCTCGATTGTGTCATGTAACTATGCCATTGAGTGTGATAAACTTCTTACCACCCTGTTAGGCTACCTACCCCTCTCAATGAGTGATTACTGATTAAAAAGGAACTAGGTTATGGATAAACAATTTTTAGAGATTTAATATCTTGACATAATATAGCCTAACAAAACGATTAGATTTAAGAACCTTACCAAGTGCGGAATTTATTATTAACCGGTTTACATCTTTCAATATGTATACACGTCATGGGACCATCTAGTACTAAAAAAAATATGTATACACGTCGAACGCAGTTAACTGGTTAAAGGGATATTGATGGTTTTAAAATAAAGAGAATACTGGAGGATCACGTAAGATATTTTAAGTTTAGGAACTTGCGCTTTGAATATCCTAAGCGACTGTCAGAAAAATATTAATTATTTTAAGGTTAGGCTTATAACCCAATTTAAAACTGGATATTGAACCGATGAGCCTTGAACAGGTTATCAAAATATCATTAAAGTCGACTTTTACGGGTATGATATAAATTGTTTTTTAAATCGGTGAATTATTAATCCATTATCTATAATAAAAGCAAGTGTGTGGATGTGTGCACGATGCCCAGCCAAAACTATGGCATGTAGAGGTTTGAAATTTGGCTATAGGTGGATGGGAGGGGGCCCATGTGCACCTTGAAGCCAGACTTTGATTTTATTAATAAAATAAAAAGTTTTATATGTAACAAGTGAAAATCTTATATGTTTTAATATTGATCGGTAATTGTTATAGCTGAGCGGTTATATATTCAGCTGGTTTGTTCCAATGGTTTTGCTAAGCGGTTGGTGGGCTTGGGTTGGTTAGTAAGCTTGATGGTTTTAGCAAGCGGGTAGCGATTACTTTAATAAGTTAATTGGTTTTGGTAAATGGTTGGTGGGTTTGGTTGTTTCAATACAAGTTTAGCTTTACGAGGTGATTGGTTGATTTGGTAAGTTCAATGGTTTTAGCTAAGCAGTTTAGTGGTTTATCGATATGAAGCATCTGGTAAACTATAAACACCGTAGCGAACCACGGATATCTGGGTGCTAGGGTCAATAATATCCAAGCTACCATTCATGTTGAACGGATGGGTTGACCCGAGTTTGATATGAATAAATCTTCCTTAAAAATCACCAGAAATAATGGGTAACTTGATCAGCGGATAATATCCGCTACCGTTGTGGGGGTGGAGTTCCTCGAATAAATCTTAAGGAGTACTAACAGCACTTTGTATATCCTGGAATTTTCTGTTTACTCATATAAACAAAAGCATTGATCTTAATGGGCAATCTGGCCAAATATCCTAGATCCCTGGATCCCAACAAAATAATAATAAGCAGTATATAAGGAAAAATCAAGAAAATTGAAACTCCTTTTATTAGTTATGGGTATATGTTTATACCTGCTTCATCTAGAGAAATCGATAAAAGAGGAATGAAATCATGTGAGGGATCTGCAGTAGAAAAATGAATAAATTGGGTGAGATGGTAGGATCAACACACATTGATATTTGAATAATTCTTTGTTTCATGACACTATATTACCTTATTTCCTATTTAAAATATTCTAAATACCCATTTTAATTATCCAATACAACAGATATCTTAATTTTCTCTTGAGCTTATCTTCCAAAAAGCTCTACTCATCGACTTTAATACAAAAGCTTACATCTTTCTGAAGACTTTGGCTACTCTGCCATATTGAATTCGATAAAAGAGGAATAAAATCATGTGAGGGATCTGCAGTAGAAAATTGAATAAATTGGGTGAGACGGTAGGATCAACACACATTGATATTTGAATAAGTCTTTGTTTCATGATACTATATTACCTTATTTCCTATTTAAAATATTCTAAATACCCATTTTAATTATCCAATACAACAGATATCTTAATTTTCTCTTGAGCTTATCTTCCAAAAAGCTCTACTCATCGACTTTAATACAAAAGCTTGCATCTTTCTGAAGACTTTGGCTACTCTGCCATATTGAATTCTGAGTAAGACTCCAGGAATTATTGTAACCATCCTAAGAGATCAGCACTGAGAACAGCGAGTAACAGTTATACTAACAGGTGGTATTCACGTATAACAAAAGGATCGTCCTAAGCAACTGTAGCTATATATCAATGCGTTTCAATAGCAAGCTCATTAAACGGTATCTTCGGCTATTGGACTTTATACTTGTTTTAATTTTCATATAAATTGATAATTAAAAGCTGTTCTAAATCTAAATAATAGCAATAATCGTTTTCGGTTTAAACGATTAATAATGTTTTCGGTTTAAACGATTAATAATGTTTTCGGTTTAAACGATTAATGATGTTTTCGGTTTAAATGATTAATGATGTTTTCGGTTTAAACGATTAATGATGCTTTCGGTTGAGTATTTAGATTTTAGGCCGCTATACGAATCAAGTTTTCAATTGGGTGATCGTACAAGTTCGGTTCTTTAGACGTAACCGAAAATTTCCGATAAATTAGCCAGAATGGTTGAAGAGATCTAACAGTGGGAACTAATCCACTAAATTAACGGAAGCTATTAAACAATTGATATTAAAAATGAAATTAAACGGTGAAGGTAAGGTATTTAAGGTGAAGTTTAGCTTTGATAAGCTTAAATGAAGTTTGCATACATCTTCTCAATGGTTGTATCCGGGGCTACCCTCAACAAGGATAAAGATGGGTTGAAAGTTGGAGTACAGATGTACAAGTGCCTTATACCAGGGACGTTTGCCATGACGTTTGATGATGGGCCAAGTCAGTATACGCCTCAGCTTCTAGGTATCCTACGAAGCATGAATGTTACATCCACCTTCTTTGTGGTGGGGGAGATGGTGGATTCGTATTATGGGGAAGTTTTATCCGAAATGGTGGCAGATGGCCATCATCTGGCCAGCCACACGTACTCCCATCCTCACCTCAACCAACTCAACGATGAACTTATCGTTAAGGAGATCGTTTCGACTGCCGAAGCCATCGAAAGACGGGTGGGGTTCCGTCCAGATTACTTCCGATGCCCTTATGGCGAGTGCGATGAGCGTGTCTTAAGCATCTTGGGCAACTTTGGTTACAAAGTCATAAACTGGAACCTCGACACCTTGGATTGGGCAAACAAATCCTCCGACCAGATTGCGGCTGCCTATCAGGATGGCCTGGTGGGTGCCGATCCTACCACCTCCACCTACATTTCCTTGCAGCACGACATTCAAAAGAACACAATCCCCGCCGTGTCGCAAATCATCCAAATTGTGCGCGATAAAGGTTTCAAACTCACCACCGTCAAGGAATGCATGGGCGAATAGTTGCCAAATTTCAAACTCATCTCATTTTATTTCACCATCTAGTTTGGCATCGCACCATTAGTTTACTACATTTTGATAAAAGTCTTCAATCACAAACCATTCCTGACTTCGAAATTATTTCTCAACGTACTTTTTCTCATCTCAACATATCTTATCCTTTGGTTAGTTTAAACTACAATCTTTAATATATAAGCTTTTCAGTATAGATTTCAGTACTAGTTAGATACTGAACCATATCAGAACGGAGTTGAATATATTCCTTTGCAGAAAAGGACAATGGCACGGCAGTTTGACTGATAACAGTTCTTACGCATTATGCTTACAGTACAACAAAAGTGCGGTGTCACTAAAGTCATTAATTACCACAAACACCCTACTTTCACATCAGAACAACTAATTGATTTTATTCGAGTGGGTCGATCTTAGGACAAATATGCCGCACCCAAATTAAGGGATCGAAAGGAAGGGGAAGGAGGGTAAATCCCAGAAAACCCTCACGCTCGATAACTAATATTGATAAACTTGGATTCTTTTTATCAACCAAAGGCAATTACAATAAGGCAATTAATAAAGAAGACACGGTTTGTTTAAGTCTTTCGTCAAAGTCTTAAATAGCTCTATATCGATTAAGAAACGTAAACCTAAAACCATGATATGAGCCAATTAATGAAATCAACTACTGTATAATGAAAATAGTGGTTTAGGACCATCTAGTACTAAAAAAATAGTGGTTTAGAAGCATCTAGGAAGATTTTTACCAATTCAAAGTATCGCCTTATTATGAATACACTTTTAATTTATAAATGAGTTGTTCCACCAGTTATTGCGTCGATATACACAATATCGAGGAGTTATTTATCACAAAATACAGCGCCAATGGGTGACCCAATAGGCGATTTTAGCCAATAAAATGAATTCCCGATTATACTATCATTGTCCATAAGCGAATCTACCCACTAAAAGTAATCACGGTGTGCGTAAAAAGACCTAAACTGTCCACTCTATCCGATAATCACCTTTTTGCAGAAATATGTTATTTAATGCCAACAATCTCAACCAGGTTATACTGTGCACCAAACTGTTTATGTATATACCAGGGCAAGGTATCTTAATCGTTAGGTAGATACCCGAGCGTAGGGGTTGTTACTTGTTGCTTCCTTTTTTAAAAAAAGTTTTTTTACCGAAAGGTTGACATAATTACCTAACTTTAGCCTCATTAGATATAAAGATTAGAGTCAAGATTTGTAAAATTATTTGAAGTCCTATCCACATAATAGCTAAATAATATAATTGAGTAGAAAGTTGTCGTTTTAGTTTTTAATCATCTATAACCTCTTAATAGCTTGGTAGCACTGCTAATGCAAGGCTTTGCAGATGTTATATAAGTAAAGCGGTTATAACTTATTATATTTCTTATGCTATAAGTATAGATTATTAAGATAATAAAATCTCTAGTTCTTATCCTTAGGTTACCACTAATCTATGATAATCTGATCTTATGAACCTGTGAAGCTACTGTTGCAATTTGGTCTGACCAACCATACGAACATATAGTTACTAACTTATATTTAACTAATAACTATATAAGGTTTTGATTGGTCTAGCCATTATGCCAACGTCAATATGTGTATTAATTTACTCATCAACTTTTAATGCTTCATCACCAACACAAATGTTACCATACTTCGTATTGGGGAGTATTGCCAATTAATGGTAATATTGGAAGTTAAAACTGATTCCTTCCTACCCCACCGGCACTAAATCCCAAATCATCAGTTTAAATCAAATTACTTCAGCTTTCTGACATGTAACTTGAATCAATTATTTTATATAACTCCCTCAGCCCACATAACCATAAATCAGTTTTTGTGATTTTTTATTAAAATCTCATTAGATTGCGGTGTCTCATCCCTGTTAGTCCAATTAATTTAGCTGAAAAGTGTGAACTCTAGGCACTCATATCTTTTCTTTGCTGGAAAATTTTAAAATACTCCAATATTCTTAAGTGCTTTAAGTTACCATTTAGTTGACACCAATGAGAATCCAAATTTTCAGATAACACATAATTAATTAAGTATTATTTTAAAGGGAATCTAGTTCTTATAGCAGGCTGCCACCTACCACTAAGAAGACCACCATTTATGAGCCCTGAAGCCACTGTCAAAATCAAGAATCTACATTATGCTTATATCTGTTATAATAAAAGCTCTATTACAACCAATTAGGTGTTTATTCCCCATTTTCCAGGTTGCTTTCATCATAAAGTAAACCTGCTGTTATTGTAAATTACCTATGTATCAAAAAATTGATACCACAGACCTAATCTCAACATTCTGGTGATCACTACAAAGGCACTTTCCACAACCCTGCGCACTAACCTTATTAAAGTATATCCTACCCCAAGCCAGTTTGGTATCAGCTTTGGCATCAGATATTCCTATAAGCCTATGGATTAAGGTGACCCTACTCTAAACCACTTTCACTTGAGAGCTCCAATAATGACCAGAGTGAAGCCTAATTCATAGAGCTCACCCCCACAAGTTTATAGAATACTAAGCTATGACCATAGTAAAACGTTATTGTCTCAGATTGGCAAGGTTTAAACAATCAACCCACAGTAATTGCCATAACACATGTTGCAAATCTATATGACTGGATGACAAGCTACCATTATGACCAAGCGAATAATTGGAGGAATTCCGCTGAAGGTTAAATGGACAGGATCCGCCGAGGATGTTTCAGAGCTATAAGTAATTGATCACCTTTGGATGCGGCAATAATGGTTTATAATGGATCATATCAGATTGCCTTCAAAATAAGGCAATAGAGTGAGGTTGACATTTAACAGTCAATAAATTGGATCGCCTCAAATCAAGGTGACAAAGAATTGAAGAACAACAAGCTGAAACCAGTGAAAAGATGGCAAAACAAATAACTAAGCAAAAGGGTTGGTACCAACTGAGGTCACTGGGATATCATTGACATGAGGAGACTAGAGAAGGGGTTTTTTGGTAGGCATAGAGAAAAAGAAGAAAGAGGGAGCAGACTAGAGGAAGATCCGCCAATTTATTATATTAAAATAAAAGGAAGTGTTTGGGGAAATTTGCTCACAAATTTATTATATATTAATTGGTTACAAGTGTATCAAGGAATAGGTGATCATCATATTGTCCGTTCTAATTGCTCAATGGCTGAAACCTTGTGCAAAATACCCTTCAGTGGATACATATGGAATCACCAAGATTCAACAATGCTGCTCACTACAGGGGGCCCATTGACCAATAACAATACAATGAAAACTCAACTGCCAGCTATGTTGCATCCATATTGTTTTGATAAGGAATCTGCACAAAATGGTGGCCCTGTTGCATATAAGGAGTTGAGACTCACGTTAGATACTGTGCTCCAAAGGCAAGATGAGTTGCTTCAGAAGGTTTACAGTAATAAGCTGCCACCATTTGATTGTGAAGGAAATATTCATGGGTTCTTTCACTGATTTGAGTTTGCAACTGAAGGTACTTCAGATTGGTGGAGGACAAAACTATTGCTCTCCTATTTGGATGTTGGGAGTGCTGATCAAGTCATTTGTTACCTCTCAGATAGTTCCGTTTCATACCATAAAGTTAAAGAGATGGTGCTGCAGTTGTTCAGCAGAACTGCAAAAATGTCACAGTGAAAAACTGAGTTCTTGACCATTAAGTTTCAGCAAAATGAGACCCTCACCACATTTTCTGACTGATTTATCATGGAAGCACATGTACTGATTGGGGTAGGAATTTTATCCAAAGTTGATGTGTGTATCACAATAACCTCAGCAGTGAAGCCATACCCTGAACTTTACAATGTCATAGCCCCGTTGTTAGAGGCTGATATACCTCTTCTTAAACTTGTTCAGTTTGTACGTCGCTTATCTGTAACTTTCCCTCCACCCAATACCAAGCAAATCCGCACTGCCGCCATTGTCCACCCTAATCATGTGGGGAGAGTTAACCGGTCAGGGAGGATTTCATCAGGATTACTCTCTGCAGTCCAACGGGCGTTCTTTAATTACTAATCAACATCTAACTTAACTTACAATTTGGCCCTAACTACACTAATTGGTGGCAGTCATTTTACTGATGGGGGTCTGGTTGCATCGATTCTTTTCAGAACAATCTACCAACTGAACCAACTTATACTAAACACAGCCTTGGGCCCTATGGAGTAAAATTTGTTTTAATTGTGGTCGCACTGGGAACATGGGACGATAGTGCCCCAATTGACAGATCCCACCCATACAATGAGATCAGGACTATCAGGGAAAAGTCAGAGCGGAGTAGAGAAGGGAAATTCTACTTCTTCTACCTTGAACTTACATGTCCCACCTGAGTCTAGTTATTAAATATAGCTGAAGCTTCTCAATATGATGATACATTCATCTACCAACAGCCTGTTGGGGGAGTAAATGTGCTGACCCAAGCACACGTTGAATAAATGGTGTACAAAAACTCTCCTGATTGACTGAAGCTTTATGCTTGTCAAATGTTCAACCAAAGTCCGTTATATCAGCTAGAACCATTCACAGATGCCCTGTCCCTGAGGGGAGTAGATGTCGCCCTTCCAGTGGATGCTATTGTAACCCAATACCCTAAAATCGGTGCAAGTATTATGAGTTTCCTGGGAAAACATGAATCATTAAGTGTACATGTAGTAAATAGCCGGGATTCATCTTACTCAGAATGCACTTACTGTGACATTGTGGTAGCTAAAACTTGGGTACATGCTATAATTGATATGGGCGCCCCTGTTAATATTGTCTCCACTAAATTGGTGGCAAAGTTGTCCTTAAAACCCGACATAGACCATCAGATGGTGTATGAGACCGCTGGAGCTGAAACCACCATTTATGAGGGAGCATATAGCGCACTTCCATTGCGTTTTGGATCCATTGTTGTGGTGGCTCCGGCTGTGGTATTACCAAATGATAACTACAATCTGTTGATTGAGACTGCATTTATGTGACACTATGGGGCTATAGTTGACATGATGGATGAGACTCTAGCCATTGTGGGACAGCGAATCCCTATTTTATTTCACCTCTAGTGGAGTGCTGAAGAGCTCAGTGCATATGGGACAGATCAACCTTGCCTACAGCAATGGGGTGATTCCAGTGTCCTTTCATCAATTAAAAGGCAAAGCTTGGGACATCCCCCATCAGATATACAAATACCAAGGGCTACCTCTTAGAGCAGCTGGAGCGATATCCATTCCCTCTGGACATCAAGTAATAGTAGACACAGAGCTAGAATTGGAAGTGCCAGCTGGGCTCTATGGAGAGATCATTGGGCCTTATCAGCAATCACAGCTTGAGCCCCACGTGGCTCCAGGCATCATACCTCCAGGACATGGGGAAATCAAAGTAGTGATAACAAATCTTCAGAACAGACCAATTCAAATCCACTGACATCAGATTATAGCGTTCTTACATCTGAACCCAGTTGAGGAGATCAACCAGGTTCATGAGTTTGGTTCTCTGGATGAATTTGGTCTGCCCATTGAACTGCATCTTGGTGCAATGGTGGTTGTACCGCAAGAAAATTTATCTGGGCTATCAGAAGATCAGAAGGAGTGGGCGGAAGCTTTATTTCAAAAATATAAAGAGATCTTTGCAGATGACAATCATGATTTGGGGTGCGCTTAGGGTATTGTTCATTGACTGGACACTGGGGATCATCCCCCCATCAAGTCTCGACCAATCCATTGATCATGGGCAGCTGAAGATGTTGTCACCGAGGATATTGAAAAGCTGCTAGAGCAGGGAATGATTGAACTATTTAAGAGTCTGTAGGCTTTGCATGTCCTAATTGTTAAAAAGAAGGATGGCACTAACTGCATAGTAATGACTACTGGAAGCTCAATAGCTTCACCAAAAAAGACTCATACCCTCTGCCACAGATTGATGATGCGCTGATTTGGCTAGGTGGAGCCCATTACTTCTCAGCTATGGATTTGATATCCAGTTATTGGCAAATTGAGTTGCCTTTGGAGGAACAAGAAAAATGTGCTGTAAGCACCTTAAAAGGGCTTTTCCAACCAACGCTCATGCCACAAGGGCTATGTAATGCCCTGGCTACGTTCCAACGAGCAATGGTTACCATACTGGGTGATCTAAAGCTATCACGCATTCTTGTGTATCTCGATGATATTAACATCTTCTCTTGCATGTTCACTGAGCATCTCACCCATTTGGAAGAGGTATTTCGCTGACTGGCTGAGGCCAATATCAAAAGAAAGCCTTGGAAATGCCACTTCTTCAAGGATCATCTTGAGTACCTTGGGTTTGTGGTGAATGCGACTGGTTGAGACCTCATACAGCCAAGGTAGAAGCCATCCAGAAGATGACTACGCCAGCTAATAAGTGGGACATTCATGTGTTTCTGGGGATGGTGGTTATTACTAACAATTCATACCCAATATCAGTTGCATTGGAGGTCTGCTGTTTGAGCTACTAAAGAAAGATGCCATGTTTGAATTGACATAATGATGTCAATGTGCCTTCAATACACTTCAAACAGCATTAGTTAGTGCGCCAATATTGCACTACCCTAATTTTGATAAAGGATCTATAGTGCAAATGGATGCGTCCCTTTCCACTGTTGAGGCAGTCCTGTCTCAGAAGGATGATGATGGAGATGAGCACCCCGTGGCGTACTGTAGTCATAGCTTAAATTGCCATGAATGGAATTACACTGTAACCAAGCAAGAGTGCTTAGTGGTGATCTATGCATATAAACAGCTTCAAGTCTACTTGCATGGAGTAAAGTTTAAAGTCATGACGGATCATGAATCGTTGCATTGGTTGCAGAATTTGAGAGAGCCTGAGGGGTGACTAGCCCAATATGCTCTTAATCTGCAAGCTTATGAATTTGATATTCTACACTGACTGGGAGTAAAACACCAAATGATGATTGCTTATTGAGATTGCTGACAATTGCAGTTACGGCGATCTAAGAAATATAATGTTTGATAAAATGCTCAGCGGGAAGTACATTGATGAACCGCCTCAAGTTATCAAGTTACTAGACGGACTCAGGACCAATACGTTCCTAAGAAATGAGGAATTGTATAAGCGTATAGGGGACGTTACCATGAATATCCCAAGGCCTTCCACCCGCTCAAATATTATCATGAGTGCACACCAAGCAGTTGGCCATGGTGGAGTCTGGAAAACTTTTGAATTGTTAAAGCTGCAGTATTATTGGGAAAGCATGTAATATGATGTGCTTGAGACCCTGTCTTGCTGCCACCAGTGCCAGGTGGAGAAGCTGTTCCATCAGAAGACTTCATACCAGCTGGTGAAACCTCGCTTCGCTTGGCATACAGTCTCTATTGATGTCATGGGACCTCTTCCAACTGGAGCTAATTGGTCTAAATATATCCTGGTGGCAATTGACCACTTGACCAGGTGGGTTGAGGCGCGAGCCATTCGGGATCTGGGGGCAATTACTGTGGCTAAGTTCATAATGGAATGCATCATACAGCATCATGACTGCTCACAGTTTATCCTTACTGACAATGGAACCAATTTCGCCTCTCACATTTTACTTAATCTCAACTAATTAATGGCCATCCACATGGTCCTAAAAACCCCGTATCACCCTGAGTCCAACGAAATGGTTGAATGGGTTAATATTTTGGTGAATATAATCTGGAAGTTGTTTACTGATAGACCCTCCAATTGGAGTACCCTTCTTTCTACTGCGGTGTTTGGCTATAATATAAGTTACCATTCTGCCACGGGAAGACCCCCTTCCAATTGCTTTATGGGCGGCACCCCGCTCTGCCTGCGCTGCTATATGCCTGTGTAGAGGAAACCAGTGGAATGGATCCACAACAATATTTAACCACCCTTAAAAATACACTGATTAAGCTACAAACTGGAGCATACTCATTCAGCTTGGCCAAAAAAATTAAAAACCAGGCTGCTGACCAAGTATGGCGAAGTGGCCTAGCACAGTTCAAAGATGGGGATATGGTGCTATTCCATGATCAGCATGGGTTTGGGCGGAAGCACAAGCTTGAGAATACTTGGATTGGGCCATTTGAGATAATAGAAAAAATGGGAGTTGACGCTTATACTATCAGGGATTCTGCGAGTGGCCAGATTATAAATCAGGTGCACGCAAAATTCCTTCAGGCATATAAGCAGTAATATAGCTACTCTAAAAATGAATATATATATTAAAAAGTAAAGTTATATATAGATGCTAATGGGTTTATTATTTTAATTGGGGTTGTCCCTTGAGGTCTTTCGCTTTGCTGTCTACATCTTCCTGTCTTTTTTCAGCTTCTTGCGGTGTTCCTTTTGTTTTGATTGATGGGACCTTTGTTTTTCCTTCCGCTGCTTTGGGTGTGCCATAATTTCTACGGGCTCATCTGGGGTTGGGGGTGGAGGCAAAGGGTGCTGTAGCGAGAGCAAGGGGGCTGACATCCGTTCTGGGGCCACTGCGCTAGGCCAAAGAGGGGGAGGTTGGTGCGACGGGACTAGAAGAGGAAGATGTACTGGGATTTCAGGGTAACAGGCGAGGTGGTGAGAGTTTGGCTATTTGATCAAGTCAAAACTGTTCCTGCCCCATGAGGAGCAGAGCTTGCAATTACATGTGTTAATGCTCCCAGGAAATCAACGAGTACGCCAACAGAGGGGCTGGAGTTATAGGGGCTGGCGAGTAAGCAGGTGAGTGCCAGCTTGAGGGGAAAAGGCTGCACCCAGGGCCAGGCAATCTACAAGGAAGTCCTCCATGCTCAGATATGCTATCAGAAAAGGAGTGGTTGTGGCGAATGCCGCTCACTGGGCCCACTAAAGGGCTGTCTGGTGCTGCTCTATGCCTGAACCTAAAGTGGTTGCAGGATGCAAAATTAAGTTACCTAAGAGCGCCATGATGGGAAGGTACTGCAATGGATCGTCGGTGCTGAGGGTGGTGAATGCTGTGGTGACCCCAGAGCAAAGGTGAGCTAATTGGTTGTTGTGGAAGTTTACCCCTAAGGACCGGAAGTGGATAGGAGTGCAGGGAAAGGACCCTGACCAGAAGGCTATTACCCACTTCACAAAGCACAGCATCCACTGAACAGACAGAGCCATGGTATTGGGCTCAGCAGGAGACAGAAGCACTAGGCGACTAAAGCCACTCGCTAGGAGCTGGGCTGCTTCATTATATGAAGGCCCTTGGCTCCGCTCTCCTCCCCAGAGTAGCTGGCCCATGATGTCCCCAAAGGGGGCGCATCAGGAAGCCAAATGGCCGAGAAATTGGGAAGAATCTCTTCCTAGGTTAGCAAGGTTGTAAGGTCCACGTCAGCCTCATCCTCATCAGCCGGGGGAAAAGGCAACTGGGGAAGAGGGATGTGACCTGAATCTGGTAACTCCACGCCAAGCCACAGATGGTAGAAAAAGTGAACTCACGGACTTTCTGCTGTTGATGTGGAATGGTTCACATGGTGTTGTAGGAAAAAGAAATGTACCACTTATCATCCAGTCA
The DNA here is from genome assembly GCA_022478985.1 of Massospora cicadina. Taxonomy (NCBI): domain Eukaryota; kingdom Fungi; phylum Entomophthoromycota; class Entomophthoromycetes; order Entomophthorales; family Entomophthoraceae; genus Massospora; species Massospora cicadina. The sequence continues at coordinate 86,448 of JAKSZP010007922.1, forward strand.
AAGGGGGGGTGATGTTGCAAATCTATATGGCTGGATGACAAGCTACCATTATGATCAAGAGAATCATTGGAGGAATTCCGCCAAAGGTTCAATGGACAGGATCCGCCGAGGATGTTTCAGAGCTATAAGTAATTGATCACCTTTGGATGAGGCAATATTGGTTTATAATGGTTCATATCAGATTGCCTTCAAAATAAGGCAATAGAGTGAGGTTGACATTTAACAGTCAATAAATTGGATCGCCTCAAATCAAGGTGACAAAGAATTGAAGAACAACAAGCTGAAACCAGTGAAAAGATGGCAAAACAAATAACTAAGCAAAAGGGTTGGTACCAACTGAGGTCACTGGGATATCAGTGAAATGAGGAGAATAGAGAAGGGGTTTTTTTGGTAGGCATAGAGAAAAAGAAGAAAGAGGGATTGGACTAGAGGAAGATCCGCCGATTTACTATAGTAAAATAAAAAGAAGTGTTTGGGGAAATTTGCTCACAAATTTATTATATATTAATTAGTTACAAGCATATCAAGAAACGGGTGATCATCATATCATCCATTCTAATTTCTCAATAGCTGAAACCTTGTGCAAAATACCCTTCAGCAGGTACATACAGAATCGCAGAGATTCAACAACACCACTGACAAAAACAAGGATCATATGGCTATATCTGATAGCTACATTTATAAGATTTATATATGAACTATCACCTATTAAATGAAATGACCATTAGGAGATAGTTAAGATTGTCTCCTAATAGTGGATAATCAAAGTGATTTGCATATACATTCAACCTTTTTTCTTACAAGTTTAGTACTGATTTTATGTCAGAATATTAAGATTGTTAGCTTTGCGCCATTAATGGAAGCCCACCGGTTGTACAATCCCCCTTCAATCAAATTTATAGCTAAATTTTTCTAAAATATTGAACCTGTTATCTTGTACAACCAAAAACCAGACTCAAGATTTTCACCAGAAGGTGAAAAAGGTGGATGCCAAGCTCAATGCTGACCTTTTGCATATTGTTAATAGATAATGAAAAATTGGGGAGTAACCTCTTATTATGTTATCAATATCACCCACCACTTCACCCAATCTTCAAGCTATCCATGAGAAAAAGTGTTCTGACATATCCATGCTGAAGTGGATGACCACATGGCCATGAAAAACAATTTTATTTATATTAGCCAGCTACGTGATATAATGGATGGCCATATCAGCCACCTTTCTTGCATTTTAATAGCGCATGATTGACTAGTAAATAATTTACAAAAATGATATGAAAGAGAATTGATGCCGCCTTGATGGCCTTGATTGCAATATGGATGGAGATGTCACCTCTGATACCACTTTATACTAGGTTATTAGTTACCTACATCTCCAAGTTCAGATAAAAATGTTACAGTGTAGACTAATAAGAGTGTTTCTGTAACTCTCTCATTCCATGAGAGGTGGTTGGGAATTCCCAACCACAAAACCAGGGAATAGCCTACTAATATTAAAGTAAATAGGGTACCGCAAAAGGTGCCAGTACCCAGAGGGTCCAAGGAAATGGTGTACACAGTTGTATAAATTAAGATATAACCAAAAGCGCCAGGACTTGATTAGAAGCCAGGGTGGATTCCATTAACAAGCGCAGATCTGAGTTTAGATTATTTGGCGCATTGATCTAGAGGGGTCCAGGCTTCCCAACTAGGAAATAGGATCCATAGATAATTTAGACAAGATGAAATGACCTATAATGTTTGAGACAGCCTCAACGAGGTCTGCAAAAAGATCAAAATAAGGGACCATCTGATAGGCAAAACAAACGGGTTTTTAAAAAATAAATTATTTAAGAAGGTTGGTCTCAAAAACCACGTTAAAAAATTGGGGAAACCAGCTTCCATTATGGCGAGGCACTGCACCCAATCCAACCAATAGATGCAACTGACTTTCAATCAAAATTTGATTGCTCAAGTAGCTTTGCACAAATATACTTGACTGAAGTTAAATTCTACCATAATTAGCAAAATATAAATTTAATGAGACTCAAAGCCTTGTTCATCAACCAAATGTAATGACCTGTCATGATTGATAAAATAAATGGTGCACTTCATCCATGGATGTAACACTCATTCAACCATCTTTTGCACCACTAGAACCAACCTGGGCATTTTTTTCCCTTACTCAGCGTTGGTCCAGTGTGTGCTTTAGGTCATGCTGTTTACCAACTTGGTCTCCTTGTTTTCATTCAGCTCAGCCTTATTTGTACAATTTGTCTCTATAATTATGTCATTAACCATGACAGAGACACTGATTAAGTGGAACCAGAACTTTAAACCTAAGTTCTGATGTAAAACCAGAAATTTGATATTGTTGAAAAAATAAAGGTGAAGCACCGCTAACTGACTTCCAGGATTTATCAGTTTCACACTGAGATCCAAAATGACCTTTGTAAAATTCACATAAACCTATAAGCCTTGGGAACTACCCTTTCAGCTTAATTGGGAGGAATTCCTATTTAGAACCAAGAAGGGGTGCAAGCCAGCGGCCATCCCTATCATCACCCTGGGCGATTTGGCCCATGTGGTGGATAAGGGATGGGTTATGGTTTACTCTCTAAAAATTGCACCGCATCCTCCCCAGATCACCACCCCAAGAGTTGGTAGGGAAAATTTGGAGGGTGTGTCATGAAAAGACGGTGGTCAGAAGCCATCAACAGTGAAAGGTTGACAGAGATTGTCCCCAAGAGGGTACAATACTGGATTAAGTTTCACTGGGAAAGTCAAGTCAAACTATGGCAAAAATAAGTTAATCAAGTTAGTTTTGGGCGCAAAGATCCCCATCTGCCATTATTCCTCAGCAATGTTACAAAAAAGCCCGTCAATGACAGTTACAAACTTGGTAAACCATTTCCTCACCCAATGAAGTTAGCTATATGTGGCCTGGCCATGAGTTTAACCTGCTGTCTTCTATAGGCGTCGTCATCATTGCACCAAGCGCAATCACGGTGTTATGAATATTATGGCTAGAAAATTTAATGCCAATCCAACTGGGCAGATCAGATCCAAATTGGTAATAGCAATCACTTGGAATGGTAACTAGCTGGGACTGTATCACAAAAATTGTCAACAGCAGTGTTTAGTCCTAGTTCCCCATCTAGCAAGCATATAGGGCAACAGTCTTCAACAGGTGCCACTGTTGCTCCATTTTTCCCTTCCACCATTTTATTTTAGATAAAATTATCAAAACCAAGTCTATTTTTGAATTTAAGAGTTCCGTTGGATAGTTAATGACAATGAATTCCAATTTTGGAGAAATCTGGCTAGTTCTTGTGGCTGCCTTCTTCTTGTTCCATCCATCAATATGGATGGTTATGCCTGAGGTATTATTTATGGTGTCTGGATGCTCAACCACTCTGAGTTCCAGGCTAGTCTTATTATTATCAACAAGCTTCATGATAAAATCTAACAGTTTAACGCACATCAGATATATTTAGTAGAACTTGAGACTATCTTATTGAGTCTTAGTCTGAGGGTGATGAGGCGCTGCCTTAGCTCTATATTCACATTTTTCTAATTTCTATTTCAACTCATGGAATTTCTGACCAACATAACTCTCTGAAAACTAATTGTTGAGTTTTTTGCTTTTGAAGGCTGGTTTTTCAAAGGCTATGTAATTATTAGTTGCTAATAGCCCTGCTTAATTACCTAGAAGACTTTTTGAGTCCCTAGAGCATTCTCTTGGAAGCTTAGCTGAACAAAGGCAAGTATGTTATTTTTAGACAGGCGAATCATTATTATTAACAAGGCAAAACTTTATACAAAAAAAGATCCCTTTTATTTTTGGATTTATGGTTATTTATAGGATTTAGTCAAGGTTCAGGGTCACATGGAATATGGTAATTTTTGGAGTAACCCAGTGGAATGCAAAGGATTCATTTGGGCACAGTTAGTCCTGACTGGTTTGGCTGATTTAATTGATTTCCAACTGGCAAGATCTTTAGAAATTGCCTCACCAGTTTTGGAAGGACTTTGAGCCTACAGAGGCTCATTTTAAGGTTCATTGCTTTTGGCAATTTTGGTAGGTTCTTCCATAGTGAAGTTTCCTTGAACAGATTTCAAGCTATCCATTTATCCTTGCTTGTTTGATTTATCAGGAATTCCATGAATCCCAACAATGTTCCCATCAAGATTTCTCTGAGGAGGGACGTAACTTTTGGTGAATCTGGTGTAAAATCGTTTTTTAATGGAGCCTTATTGGGCGGAAGCAATGGAATACTCCACTTCCGCCAATGGATAAAATGTTATGGTTCAGACCATAACATATCAAGTTTATAGAATCAGCCCCCTGGACGGTGGTTGTAGAACAATACTAGACCCCCTTAGCTGGTACTCATGCAAAATTGATCTTTGGATGTCGCTTTGCTCTGCCTCTCACTTACTGATAGTGCCCAAGGACTTGGCAGCTAAAGCTTGCAGCTGGAATTATTCATCCGCAAGCCTTTGAATTATGAGATCAGACATTTTCAGGGCGGAGGTCTCCAATATGGATTGTACACTTGAGGGTAAACTAGTTCCTGGCAATATAGAGCTTTAAATGGCGACATTTGGATAATCCAATGTAACTCATGCAGTATTCCAAAAAAACTGCCAGAAGTTATTCATCAACTTGATAGGTCAGATTGAGCCATCATGTGAAGGATGGCAACTTGAAACCCATTCTATCGTTCCAATACTCCTTTGGTATAAGGATGATAGGGAACATTGAATGAGGAAGTACATATCAAAGAATCGAGATCAACCATAATCTGAAATATGAATTTGGTGCCATTATCATACAGCAACACTTTTGGGCTACTTGGCAATTAATGGCTTTTTTGGTAGAAAGAACGTAGTTACTTTATAAATGGGCGAGGTAACAGAGATAGCCTCAACCCATTTAGTGTAATGATCAACTGCTAGTATGATATACTGGTAGCCATACATCCCATAGGTATTTGACTGACTATTTCAATGCTAACAGTAGCAAAGGGTCGATAGGCCCCTGACTTGATGTTGATATGGTGGATTGGGATGTTTCTGCTGAGCACAATTAAGACAGGAATTGATAGTGGCTTGGATCAACTCATTTAGTTTTTTCCAATAACACCACTCTCAAAGCCACAGATGAGTTTTCTTATTAGCACTATGGCCTACAGCTAAATGTCCCTCCAGAGCAGACTCCATTTAATCTGAAGGGCGGAAATATGGCAACCAATAGGGTCCAATCTGTTTGTATATAAGTCCAATCTCAATATGGGTCCGCTCAGTTATATTTTTTAGTCATTAATGCACCATGGGGGCACCTTTGTCATGGAATCTGCTGATAAAGAGTAAGATTGGGCTTCCAACATGGGTGTGTAACAACCCAGTGGAAGGCCCAGAATGCCAAGGGCATAGCAGTTCTGAGTAAATGCAGCGTGTATCCCCTATTGTTTGGTAGGGGAATAAATGTTTATAAACATACCAAAGGCCCCTATAATAAACCAAATGGCTGAATTGGGGCAACTGCGAGTCTTACTGGGGCATCCTCCAAGGGTGGAGGAGGCAAAGAGGACGACCAATACTCTTGGGTTGGCAGTTGTTGAACTTTAAAGTTAGATTTCCACCCATTTTGGACTGTTTCACCATTTAAAAAATTTTGGAATCGTATAAATTTTCAAAATTTCTAAAATGATAATTGGGTTCATGAATCAAATCAAATCACTCTGACCCCTGGGAGGCCTTGGGCCTCGTCTTGCACCCCTTGGGAGTCCTTGGATTGGGTAGGAAGGTCAGGTGCATCACCAGTGCGGCAGATTGATTCTAATATCAAATTTTGGTCAGATTGACCCTCAGCAAAATGGCCCAGATTATTCGGCGCCTGGTTTCTGCCTTGCAATTCTGTGAACAGTAAGTCCCCACCTCCATGTGGAGAATTGCAATTAACAGACATGGCCTCACTTTGCCCAAATTGTGCCAAATTACTATAGAATTGGCGATGCAAATCAAGCTGATTTCTCCAACTAGTCCGTGGAGTATGAGGTGATCTTAATTGGGTCCACCGGGTGCAAAAAAAAACCAGGTTGAAAAGAGTTTTGGGGTCTGATGACTCTCCCAAAGCAGCGGATAGGCGTCAAAGGCTGGTGGTGAGTTCTTGGATCACAATCCCCGCTAGGTGGGTCACCAGATTGATAATTTGGAGAGCCCACTCTACGACCATTGGCCCTAGAACACAGAAAGCTGCATACTTTTCTGGGTCAATCACGAGTATCGTGAATAAATGGTGGAGCTCGTAGAGTGGGTTTTGGGTGAAAAAGCTTTATTAAACTTAGGGCAAAGAATATACTGACAACTATTCTTTACAGAGATATTTGTCTTATATATGGGAAGAGGGAAAAAGGGGCCTTGGAATACGTTTTCTTTGGCAGCAATGGCTGACGTACTTGAGGGTACTCCGTTGGGGTTCAGGGCCTCATCATCCGCTTATGCACAGGTCACCAAAGCTTTGGCAACGTAAGCGTTGGATCTGCCAGGGAGGGACCCTCACCAATCCAAACATAAGTGGATTAACCCGGATGGAAGGTGCAGCCAAATTGGGTCCCCCCAAGATCAATTTTGAAAAATTTTTAAAAGATTTTTTTTAACTTTCCCAGAAGCAGATTTCTGACTCAGATTGGCTTTCCCAGACCCAGAATTTTGGATTCCATGTCCCAAACCCAGTTTCCTGACTTGGAAGCCCTTTTTTGAATTTCAGGGCTCATTTTCTTATAGCCTAAAGACATAAGGGATGGTGGAATGGGGCTTAGAGGGAGGGAAAGCTGCTGTGGAAGGCCTCTGGCCTGCATTATCTCATTGCAGACCTCTGTTATCTTCCCAATCAACTCAGAAGCAGCCAAATGGGGTACTGTGGTGGGGTCTTTTGGTGCCAATGCAATGACCCAACGCTCATCCACTACATGGCTCAAGTCCCCTAATTGAGCCAAAGGCTCCACAGGGTCATTAATTCCTTCTTCTTCCTTAAAGGGAACTTTTCCCAATCTAACCCAAGAGGTTGGGTTTCAAGACTTACATTATACTCTCCTTTTTGAATGGGAAACATTCCTCCTCCTGGCATGTGGACCAGGGCATAGTTCTTATGTTTAGTGGGGAGTTTGATGGCCAAAATTATCGCAATTTCCTTGGGAGGTTAGGGAGCTTCAGGATGTGACTTGTGGAACTCAGCTACCAACTCCTTGCAATTATCACAATCCTTTGCGCTTACCCAACTATTTTCATAGGTTGGGTAGCCTTTCCAGATAACCAGATACTGGACTGATCTTCTGGATTTCCTTGAGGCCAGTATTGCCTCCACTTCGGCTTCTTGAGAGTCCCCTATGATAATAGGCTCAAGGGGTAGAAGGAAGTTCTCCCTTAAAGGGGAATAGTTGAGAGATGTGGAAAACATTGTGTTGTTTCCAATGGGCCGGAAGCTTGATGCGTTATGCCCCATCACCCAAGTCTTTCTCTACTTCAAAAGGACCAGAACGCTTACTAGCCAGCTTCCTAGAAGGAACCTTCATATTTAGGTGGCGGGTGTCAAGCATAACGAGGGAGCCTTCAGAGATGTCATGCCCAGGGAGTCATTTCCTATCTGCAAACTTCTTATAATCTTCAATGGCCTTTGATAAGTGTTCTTGAACAAGCTTTTGGGTGTCTCAGATTTTGGTAACCTAGTCCTCTGCTGCAGGCACTGATGAGGTTAAACGTGCTCCAATCTGAAAAGATGGGTTATAACCCAGGGTTGCTTTGAAGGGGGAGAATCCAGTAGAAGAGTGGAAGGCATTGTTGTAGGAAAATTGCGCTAAAGGGAGGTCTGTGGCCCAACTGTCCTGGGAAGCTGAGGAGTAACAATGTAGATATTGTTCTAACACTTAATTAACTCTCTCCGTTTGCCCATCTGATTGTGGGTGATATGCTGTAGAGCGGCAGGCTTTGATGTTGAGAAGTCCTAGCAAGGCATCCCAAAACATGGCTGTGAACTGTGGACCTCGATCACTTACAATTTCTGTTGGGAGTCCAAACATGGAGAAGACATGAGTGATGAAGAGTGTTGCGGTATCCGCTGCTGTTATAGTGGTGTTGCATGGGATAAACAACGCAAACTTAGTGAATCTATCAACAACCACCATTATAGCATCAAATCCTTTGGACATGGGAAGTTCAACAATGAAGTCCACTGATACTGACGTCCAGGGACCCTCAGCTTGTTGCAAAGGATAGAGGAGACCCTTTTTTCCCGTGCGGTCAGATTTAGAATGAGCACAGGTAACACAGCTTGATACCCAAGCTGGTATATTCTTAGAAAGCCCCAGCCAATTATAGGTTCTTTTAACTAACTCGGCACATTTCTTTGAACCAGGATGTCCTACAGTGGGTGGGACATGGTGCTCTTCAAAAACCTGCATTTGCAGGGTAGGAGGAACCCAAATCCTATCCCAAAAGAAGATTATCCCATCCTTTAAGTGGTACAGGGGCTATTTGCGTTGCTTGGTCTCCAGGTCATTTACCACTTCAATTCTTTCTGGGCAACACAGTTGGCCTGCTAAAACGCGTTCGCACATGGGGGTTTCTGGGGATATATTGGCATATGATACCATAGCAGGGGCGAGGGAGAGAATCATGGTGGGAGGTATCACTGTGGTGAGTTCAGACTGATCTTCTTCTGGGCCTGGAGCCAAGGCTGGGTTATGACTCAGCATATCTGGCAGCACATTTAAAGGGCCCTTTTTACAAACTTGTACTTAAAGTTGAAGTTGCATAGATCCCTATATGTGCGTGCTTGACGATGATCCAGCTTTTGGGATTTCTGATAATATAGTAGAGACTTATGATCCGTGCACACTGTGACCTCATGCTTTGCTCCTTGAAGAAGATATCTCCGATGAGTCAGCGACCATGCCACCGCAGACAACTCTTTATCATAGATATCCCATGCCTGTTCAGTGGAGGTGAATTTCCTTGAGAAGTATGCCACTTGGTGCTCCTTCCCTTCATGCTCTTGCAATAGAACTTCTCCCACTGCAACTGCCAAAGCATCGCATGCCACCATAAATGGCTTGGACGTGTCAGCGTGCCACATGATTGGAGCTGACAGAAAAACAGTTTTGATTGCCTTAAAAACTTTTTGACACTCCTCTGCCATTTGAAAGAGACATTCTTCTCTGTCAGTGGGTGGAGGGGTGACGCCAGCTGGGCGAGCTCAGGAGAAAACTTCTTTAGGAATGTTACAGTGCCCAGGAAACTTCTCAATTGTTTTTGGGTGGTAGGGGTTGGCCAGGACTGGATGGCCTCCAGTTTACATGGGGGAACTGCATACCCATCCTTAAGGACCAGATTCCCTAAGAATGCTACTTCTTCTCGAAAGAATTCACATTTGGATGTCTTGACAAAAAGACCTGCCTTGAGAAGGGCAGCCATCACAGCCTTCAAATCCTTGGTGTGCTGTTCACGGGTTGGAGAGTGTATTAGAATGTCATCAATATAAGCAATGGCGCAAGTAAATCTTAGGTCCCCCAAGACGTCATCAATTAACCGTTGAAAATTTGCTGGAACGTTCTTCAGTCCAAATAGCATTACCTTGAACTGGAATACTCCGCGCCTTGTTCTGATGGCTGTAAGCCATTCTTGGCCTCCTTGACCCTCATCTGGTTAAAGGCATTAACAAAATCCAGCTTAGAAAAGATTCTGGATTTGGCAATGGCCTTTGCAATGGTTTGTTCCAAGGGGAGGGGGTATGGATCTGGAACCATCACATTGTTCACATGACTGTAGTCTACGCATGGGAGTAAGGTTCCATCCGCCTTCTGGGCAAAAACAACAGGTGAGGCAATGGGGGAGGATTTCTTGATAATCCATCCTTTGTCCAGCATATCATCTAAACAGATGCCTAGCGCCTTATCTTCTTCTTCTGTGTGAGGATATAATGGGCAATTGATCTTGACAAGATGCACGGTTAGCTGAAAGGATAAATCATATTCTGAGTGTGGAGGAAGTCGAGTTGCTAATCTCATGTCAAAGACATCCTTATAGGGAGTTAGTAAATCAGAAAAATCTTGGGAAAGATCCACCGGGGGCAGCTCAGAGGTAGAAATTGAGCCGAGTGAGAGCTCTGTTGTGAGAGATTCAATTAGTGAGAATTCCCCACTACATCTCTTATTAGAAAAGGATAAGGAGTTAAGTTCCAGATTGATGTTCACCTGTTGACGTCGCCACCACCCTATCCCCATGATAACAGGGTATAGCAAATCTGGTACCGCTGATAAATGATAGCATAAGCCAAATTTATGGATAAAGAACTGTACTGGGCGTTGAATAGTATGGCATATCATAGGCGTGGATGCAGTTCCTAATATAGGAGGAGCAGGCACCATATTCAGGTCCAAAGAGTGTGCCACTATTAAATCCATAAAATTGCCCGCCGCTCCTGTATCCAGAAGAGCTTGTACTGTGACCTTTCGTGCTCCTATTCTGAAGGTAACAGGAAACAGGAAATAAGCTTGGTCCTCTTTAATAGCCGTGGAAAGAGTGAAGGCAGTAGAAGGTGGGGTGGGTCCCATAATGAGCAGTGGTTCTTTGGTTTTTGATAAGCTATTCTGCTTCCCATCAGCTCCCTCTGAGAGGTTCTCCTGGTCCCCGTGCAGGATTTAGATCTGGTCTACCATTATGTCATTGCACAACACTGTTGATAGGAAGGGACTCTCATGGTCACATATGATGGGTGAGAATGCCTTAATGGAAGGAGAGCTAAGCCTATTGGTAAATGCCTCTTCTCTCTGATTAGGTGTAATATGGGCTTCCACTTGAGCCATTTGGGTGGGCGTCAAGACTGGATTACTTGGATCCAATGTCACACTTAACTTCTCATCTGCAGGGAAGGAAAAAAGATTCTTCACTGGAGGCAGGTGACTCTTCAGAGTAACCTGTGGGTAGGTAGCTACCACTGCAACCCCATGAGAGCGTTTCCCTGTGCCCTTATTTCCCGCAGAGGTGGAAGCAGGTGGTTTGGTCTGGACTGAGTTAGCTGGGAGATTATTTATTGATGGCTGAGATGTCATTACTGCCACTGAGGCCATACTTGTATGAAGGGGTTTTGCTCCTACTGAGTATGCCAAAGTAAATGCAGCCTCCATGGATACTGGGAGAGAATCCCATGCAACATTGCTAGCTGAAGAGGTGTCCAAGGCAGCTCGGAAAGCTGCTACCGCAATGTCTGTAGGAATTCCAGCTGAGTGTACTAATGCTGTGAAAGCCTCAACAAGGGATGGCAAGTCAGGGACCTTCTGATGGAGGGTAAAGAGACAGTAAAGATGGGATGCTCTAGATTCCGGTGCCTGGACTGCATTAGATACTATACTTAATAGAGGGGTGTGATTCCCTAGTTTGGATGCTGCCCATAATACTCCTCTAACCCAACGGTGGGCCTCTCCATCAAGAGCATCTAATAGAGCCACACTTCTCTGTGCATCCGTTGGAGTGGGATTTTGGGACCCCTTGGCAGCGAAGCGTACATGGAGCTCAGATAGAGCATCTAGCACCTGTTCAGCTACTTCAGGTGATGGGACTGGAGGGATTCCCATTGTTACTACACTTGCCAAAGGTGCTTCCTGGTTGGCTGGTGATGGGTGAAAGTTCTTCTGGGTGGATAAAAAGTATTTGCAGGCCTTGCAGAAAAAAATGAGTGACCAGCAAGAAAAGATTATGTCACACAGGGAATGCAAATTCATGGTGATTAAGAATGCAAATGCTTCGCCTAATTCCCGGAGGAGGGCGGAAAGTGCTGAAGTTATAGGTCAGTTCATTATGTCATGGAATCTGCTGATTAGAGTAAGACCGGACTTCCAACCTGGGTGTGTAACAACCCAGTGGAAGGCCCAGAATGCCAAAGGCATAGCAGTTCTGAGTAAATGCAGTGTGTATCCCCTATTGTTTGGTAGGGGAATAAATGTTAATAAACATACCAAAGGCCCATATAATAAACCAAATGGCTGAAATGGGGGCAACTGCGAGTCTTACTGGGGCATCCTCCAAGGGTAGAGGAGGCAAAGAGGACGACCAATACTCTTGGGTTTGCAGTTGTTGAACTTTGGAGTTAGATTTACACCCATTTTGGACTGTTTCACCATTTAAAAAATTTTGGAAATCATATAAATTTTCAAAATTTCTAAAATGATAATTGGGTTCATGAATCGAATCAAATCAAATTGCTCTGACCCCTGGGAGGCCTTGGGCCTCGTCTTGCACCCCTTGGGAGTCCTCGGATTGGGTAAGAAGATCAGGTGTGTCACCAGTGTGGCAGATCAACTTTTAATATCAAATTTAGGTCGGATTGACCCTTGGCAAAATGGCCCAAATATTTTTGGCGCCTGGTTTCCGCCTTGCGATTGTGTGAACGGCAAGTCCCCACCTCATGTGGAGAATTGCATACAATGGACATGGCCTCACTTTGCCCGAAATTGCGCCAAATTACTATAGAATTGGTGATGCAAATCAAGCTGATTTCTCCAACTAGTCTGTGGAGTATGAGGCGATCCCAAAGTGGGTCTGCTGGGTGCTGAATTGAAACCAGGTTGAGAAGAGTTTGGGGGATCTGATGATTCTCCCAAAGCAGTGGATAGGCGTCAAAGGCTGGTGGTGAGTTCTTGGATCGCAATCCCTGCTAGGTGGGTCACCGGATTAACAATTTGGAGAGCCCACTTTATGACCATCGGCCCTAGAACGCAGAAAGCTGTGTACTTTGCTGGGTCAATCAAAAGTATCTTGAATAAATGGCAGAGCTCACGGAGTGGGTTTGGTTGAAAAAGCTTTATCAACTTAGGGTAAAGAATGGACTGACAACTATTCTTTACAGAGATATTTGTCTTATATATGGGAAGAGGGAAAAAGGGGCCTTGGAATACGTTTTCTTTGGCAGCAATGGCTGACGTACTTGAGGGTACTCCGTTGGGGTTCAGGGCCTCATCATCCGCTTATGCACAGGTCACCAAAGCTTTGGCAACGTAAGCGTTGGATCTGCCAGGGAGGGACCCTCACCAATCCAAACATAAGTGGATTAACCCGGATGGAAGGTGCAGCCAAATTGGGTCCCCCCAAGATCAATTTTGAAAAATTTTTAAAAGATTTTTTTTAACTTTCCCAGAAGCAGATTTCTGACTCAGATTGGCTTTCCCAGACCCAGAATTTTGGATTCCATGTCCCAAACCCAGTTTCCTGACTTGGAAGCCCTTTTTTGAATTTCAGGGCTCATTTTCTTATAGCCTAAAGACATAAGGGATGGTGGAATGGGGCTTAGAGGGAGGGAAAGCTGCTGTGGAAGGCCTCTGGCCTGCATTATCTCATTGCAGACCTCTGTTATCTTCCCAATCAACTCAGAAGCAGCCAAATGGGGTACTGTGGTGGGGTCTCTTGGTGCCAATGCAGTGTCCCAACGTTCATCCACTACTCGGCCCAAGTCCCCTAATTGAGCCAAGGGCTCCACAGGGCCATTAGGTCCCTTCTTATTCCTGAAAGGGAACTTTTTCCGATCTAACCCAAGAGGTTGGGTCTCAAGACTTACAATCTTGACTCCATCCCTTTATTTCTATGAGGTGTAAAGCTGATCTTCTTAAAAGGCGTAGAGGGCCAATATAGGTAGTTGTGATAATCCATCAGTGTTTTCTCATATCATTCCCACACAATGACTGATGGCAAAGTTGAAGCTTTAAAATTTTGATTGCTCAGCGAGCCATCCATCCATCCATCCAGGCTCTTCATATTCTGTAGCCACTATAAGGAGGCATGATCCGTTACTACTGTAAAATGGTTTCATATAGAAAAAGATGAAAGTGCTTAGTAGCAAACAGACTGTTAAGTGTTGTAATTCAGAGGTTTTTGGTTGCTCGCTGGTGCTTGGTAGCCTGAATTTGAACAATATATGCAGGAGAAATTCAATCTCTACTTCTGTAACAACTTCTTTTTGAGGGCTTTGCCGGCCACTTATATAAAAATAATAAAACCTAGATAACACAAAAAAAACTGAGTTTTATATAGTTTAATAGTGGGCGCGAGGGTTGAAAAGAGACCCTATTAATCAGTCACTGCTTAGTATTCAAACAATTTGAGATTAATAGTGAGATGACCAAAGAATTCAGTATTACTACAACATCCAAATTAGAAAACATGAGGTTTTGACCTATCGATCTATCAGACTTGCTTTGCTTCAATGGAATGGTTGCAGAAGGGTCATTAGTAGGTAGGACCAGTCCGTTAAGTAAGGATTTGATATACCGGACTCATTCACCACTAGAGAAGATTTTTGCACCTGTAAAGACCCCCTCTGAGGCTATAAAAGGGGTGGTCCCCACGTAGATGGGTTGACTAAATTACTTATGGAACTAGGGGGACCTTGGATGGGCTCTCTTGATTCCGCTGCTTGGTTGGAGCAATCCAACTACTTAATCTCATGCTATTTGGCTAAGAATTATTAATAAATGTAGTGCCCTGATTTGAAGGGTTCCACCAAGAATCAGCCAGGGTTATTTGGCCAATTTCATCCATAATATAAGCTGAAGCATTCTTACTAAATTATTGGACTTGTAATTTTCTGAAACTAAGCACTTGCACTCAGTGAAGCTGTAGTTTCTTTCCCTCCAAAAATATGGTTTTACTGAGGCATGCTATAGGGTGATCACCTTGACTTTCATCAAGTTGCTTAGGATGGTCCCAAAGCCACATTGCTAGCATCAGTAAAAAGGATAAACAATTTTTTTAGACTCAGAATTTATCATCACAGGAGAAGTTGCGAGGGCTTTCTTTAGGACGTTAGAATCTTGTTGTTAAGTTTCTTCCCATTGAAACGCAACCTCCTTGTGGAGTAGATATGTCAATAGTTCAGCATACTTGGAGAAGTGGGAGATGAACTGTCAGTAATAACTTACCATCCAGAATAACACCTTAATATTGCATTAGCTGGAGGGCTGTTCCATTTTCAAAATTGCAACTACTTTTTCAGGCAGTATCAAGATCCCTTCCTAGGCAATTATATGGCCAAGAAAGTCCTTATTATTCTGAAAGAACACACATTTGGATGGCTTTAACTTGATTAAAGCAGAGCAGAATAATTCAAAAACCTCTTTCAAATGAGTGAGATGTTAATCATAAGTGCAAGAGAATACAGCTTCATTGTAAGTCCCAGGGAACGTCCTCTGGGTGTCAATCAGGCCATTTTCCTATTCCTGAGAAAGAAGTTAATGAAGAGGATGCCCATACCCCTCATTACTCAGGGCGATCTCGCTCACGTGGTGGATGAGCGCTGAGTAACAGTCCTTCCACTTTGGATCCCGCTTCCAGTACCCACACTCTCCTTGGCAGAACTGCTATGAGGAATCAGTGAAATCTGCACCAAGATCGCTGAAATAAAATCAATTGCAACTAATTTGAGCGGCAATCAGCCCAATTCTCAGATTTAAAATGGTCAAAAAGGTATGAAGACTGATCTATTGGCTGGAATGCCTGACGGTTGTGATTCAGTTAACATGAAGATTATAAAAATCTCCCCTCCCAAATCCATCAGGCATCACCCCTGATGGGCAGGTAATAGCATCAGACACCATTGATGAGGTTTCAAAGCTTCCTGCTGGCAAATAGGTTGTTGCGCTTGATGAAATGCCACTGACCGAATGAATGGCTCAGTGACTGAGCATGGGCGGGTTGGGCGTCCCAAACCCATTCCCAACCAAATGGGTCCACCCCTATATGGGGTGGCCTTGGGGGACTCCCGCCGCTCATTGGGCTAAACATCATCGCGCCAACTGTCAGAAATTTAGTTGAGCCTTGGTTTGGACATTTGAGATCAAATTGACAGCAACTTGGCCCACCGCCAAATTTTTTGATGTCAGTTCCCAGGGAACTAACCCGCCCATTCCCAAATAATTTGCTGGTTAGGTCAAACTTGCGGGACCTGATCCTGGCTTGGTTTCTCTCCAAATTGATGACTGTTTAATCAGTAACATCGCACTGAGGAAATTGGTGTTTTATTTTTCTCCTTTAAATTTTCCTTTAAAAAAACCTTCCCCAAAAGTTAGTTTTTATATGTTAACAATCAAGCCATCTTTTCCGCTGACACTCTTATACCCCTCGGGGTTAACGGCCATGGTTGTCTAGTATTTATTTTATGCCTGTACAAAATTCTGGGTTTACCGGCAGATATTGGTGGAACTCCTTTCTTGCTCTATATTCGGCATATCAACAGCATTGCCTTGGGAATTCTGGTTTACCGTTCAGGTGCTCTGGCATCTGGACTGGCAGGCCAGTCTAATTCTTACTTGCTGTTCACCTGACATAATTGGCCAACCATTATTCTTAGCCATTTCCGCCTTTCTCGCATAGATTGGTGCTGCAATGGTCCCTTCTTTCCAACTGAACCAGGTTGTAAGGAATATTATCTCAGTCTACATTAGTCTGGTCCCATTCAAAACTCTAAACCCATACCTCATAGTTGCCCCGGCTATTTTGCCCATTTCAGTAGGGTCTGACATCTCAACTTGCAATGAGTTTGCTCCTCACCAAAGCCTAGTGGTTTCCCCTGACCCCACCACCATCTCTTTGGTATCACTGAATTCATCCACAACTACCAATAAAGAGAACTCCGCTTATTTCTTAGTACCCATGAAGATTAGTGTTGGGTCCCATCACGTCTCCTTTGAGGCCCTGGTGGACACTGGAGCCACGGGAAATTTTATGAGTGTAGAACTGGCCCAGCAATTGGAACTTGCCATGGATGCAGGTCCTTAGGTGATGGTTGCATCGTTAGCCTCCCAAACCTCATACCTGGTACGTCGCCCAGTCACATTTTCAATACACCAATTCAGCTTCTAATATCGCTTTTTGGCCATGTTAAACTTGGGGTTTATCAGTAATCTTAGGAGTCGGGTGGTAGCGCCAATAACATGTTAAGATTCACCTGGATTATAATACGTTGTTGTTTACCAATAATCATCTGGAGGGAGAATTCCCTTTGATTGACACCCTCAATAAGACACAAGGAGCCAGCTCTATAACTTCCCTAGTCACTTCTGCGGGCATCCCAGCTGATTTTCCCGAGAGCTTAATGTGCTATCAAAGAATCTTTGACTCAGAAAAGGCAGATCGCCTGCCTAAGCACACTAGGTTCAATTGTGGGTTTTGAATGACCGTGGAGTTGGTGAACATCAACTTTCCGTTGTATCCCCATACAGCGGAGGAAGAAGTTGCACTCAATACCTGGTTGGATGATATTCTGAAAAAAGGTTGGTTGTTCAAGGAAACCTCGCCCATCGCCTCCCCCATCGTCTTCACCAAAAAAGCGGATGGTTCCTCCATCCCTGCGTGGATTACAGCCACTTGAATAAAATAACAGTTTCTGATTACTACCCCTTGCCTCTGGAGCAGACGATCAGCCAGGCAATAGCCAAATCCCGTGTGTTCTCTAAGCTGAATCTAGTGAACGCCTTCAACCAAATTCAGGTAATAGAAGGGCAGGAATGGTTAACAGCAATCTGGATGAAGCGCGGCATTTTCCAATTTCGTGTAATGCCCTTCAGGCTGAAGAATGCTCCCGCTACATTTCAGCGTATCATCAACAATGTACTGGGTGACCTCTGGTTTATCTGCACAGTTGCATACATCGACAATATCCTGGTTCACTCCCCAACTCCTGAACAACACGCTACTGACTTGGAAGCGGTGGTGGTCGCCTTAAATAAGGCAGGTTTGTTCCTCAAACCCTCCAAGTGTGAGTTCTATAAGGAGGAGGTTATGAGCCTTGAGAAACCTCGTCCTTAAAGATGGTTTTGTAATCCATCCCAATAAGAGGATGCTATCCAGGAGTGGCCAACCCTGACTACCCAGAAACAACTGCGGAATTTCTTGGGGACCATCATTTTATTAAAAAAGTTCTCCCCCGAACTTTCACAGCTCGCCGCCCCACTCCACCCCTTTACAGGGAAAAATGTACCATTTTGCTGGAAAGACAAATGCCAACAGGTGTTTGAATTGATTAAGGAGGTGTTTTTATCCCATCCCATTTTGAAACACGCCAATCCCACCAAGCCATATATTGTTGCATGTGACGCGTCATCAGTAGCTGTTAAAGCAGTGTTACTCCAAGAGCACGATGTCTTGGAACACCTGGTCGTCTACTTTTCCAAAAGTTCACCTCTATGGAGCAGTCTTGGGCTATTTACAACAAGGAGTTGGAAGCTGTTGCATGGGCCCTAACTCATTGGAGGTACCTGTTACAGGGTGCCCAACATGAACTAACAGTTCGCATGGATCACCAGGCCCTGTTGTACTTTTGTAAGCCCCAAAAATTGGCACTTCGGCAAGCCTGAACCTATCAGGACCTGTGCTGTTTCAACTTCAAATAAAATTAATAAAAGGTGCAAAAAATGTACTTCCCAATTTTCTCAGCTGCAGCCCCACCCACAGTTCCGCGAATCCAAAGGAAGTGGATCTTGTTACTGTGATTCCTACCACCCAAATCTTGTCAATTGTTCCCCCCATCATTTCTTCCATTGCTCTGGCCCCCAACTCCATTAGTTGCTCAGGTCTTAGCCAGTCAAATGGCCTGCCCTGAGGGCGTGGAGTTGGTCAAGCAGTTATCTCACCAGAAGCATAAACACTCCCTATACTCACTGAAGGAGGGTCTTATATATTTTAGATCTCGCGTTTGGGTTCCCCCTCCTTCCAAACTGAGGTATTTCGTGCACATCACGATCCCCCACGGTTGGTCACCCTGGTTCTAAGAAATGCATCAATTTGATCAAATGGACCTACAATTGGGCAGGTTTGACAAAAGAAGTTCTGGCCTGGATCGCCAATTGTGTTACTTGTGCCAGGGCCAAGTCAGATCATTCTGGAAAAAATGGCCTCCTGCACCCCTTACAGCAGGTGGAGGGCCCATGGACATCGGTGTCCGTGGACTTTATTATTGAATTCCCCTGTTCTAACGGGTTCACAGTGGTGATGGTGGTGGTGGATCGCTTCACAAAATTTTCCCTTTTTATACCTTATACTTCCACGATTATGTCAGAAGATACTGCCTCGCCTTTTTGTACTCCATGTGTTTTTGATGTTTGGTCTCCCCAGGAGATCATCAGTGATCATGGCTCCCAGTTCACCGCGCGGTTTTGGAGTGAACTCCTCACAATCTTGAAAGAATCTCCCTGTTGCTCCACGGCATATCATCCTCAGTCAGATGTCCAGACTGAGTGGGTCAATCAAGTTCTTGAACAGTACCTGCGTTGCTATTCTGCATCCGTGCAGGATACTTGGGCTGATGACCTCCCTCTTGCTCAAATTATGTACAATAATGGGACCTATGCATCCATGAGGTTTTCCCCTATGAAGCAATGTTGGGTTATAATTCTTCATTTTTGGTCAGACCGTGCTTGCAGCCTGAGGTTCAAGATGCTGCGGACCATGCTGCTCATATTAGATTGACTTAAGCCTTGGTGCAGGAACACCTCACCAAATCTATAGATGACTACAAGTGGTTCATGGATCGAAAGTGTCTTCTTGGTCACGAGTTTATGGTGGGCTCCTATGTTATGCTTAACACCCGTCACTTAAAGATCCAGGCCCCTTCCCATAAATTTGCCAGTAAATGCTCAGGTCCCCATTTGGTGGAGGAGGTATTGGGTAATGGGGCATTCTGACTGAAGCTCCCCATGCATTGGAAGCAGCATCCCATTTTCCATTTTTCCCAGCTGTCGCCCTTCAAGGGTGCAGTTCCCATGGAACTGGAACCAATCATCGTCAAAAATGAGGAAGAGGCTGAGGTAGAGGCTATCCTGGCATCACGGAAATCGCGACGTTCCATCCAATATCTTGTGGCCTGGAAAGGGTATCCAGCCTATGAGAACAGTTGGGTCAAGGCGCGCGATTGCACAAATTGCATGGACCTGGTCAAAGCATTCCACATATCTCACCCCAAGTCTCTCCGTCCCCCCCCAAAAAAACCTGTGATGGTAATGGCGATCAAGTTACCCAAGGCGCATAAGAATGTGGCTCTCGTACAGTTTCCTGGTGGTGGGGCTCTTCCCTTGGAAAAAAGAAAGGGTAATGTAAGTCCCAGGGAATGTCCTCTGGGTATTGATCAGGCCATTTTCCAGTTCCCAAGTAAGAAGATACTGAAGAGGATGGCCATACCCCTCATTACTCAGGGCGATCTCGCTCACATGGTAGATGAGTGCTGGGTAACAGCCCTTCCACTTTGGATCCCGCTTCTGGTACCCACACTCTCCTTGGCAGAACTGCCACAAGGAATCAGTGAAATCTATACTGAGATCACCAAAATGAAATTAATCACAACTAATTCAAGTGGCAATCAGCCTGATGCTCGGATTTCAAATGGTCAAAAAGGTATGAAGACTGATCTATTGGCTGGAATGCCTGACGGTTGTGATTCAGTTAACATGAAGATCAGAAAAATCTCCCCCTCCCAAATCTGTCAGGCATCACCCCCGATGGGCAGGTAATAGCATTGGACACCATCAACAAGGGTTTGAAGCTTCCTACTGGCAAATTGGTTGTTGCACCTGATGCAATGCCACTGACTGAACGAATGGCCCAGCAACTGAGCATGGGCGGGTTGGGCGTCCCAAACCCATTCCCAACCAAATGGGTCCACCCCTATATGGGGTGGCCTTGGGGGACTCCCGCCGCTCATTGGGCTAAACATCATCGCGCCAACCGTCAGAAATGTAGTCGAGCCTTGGTTTGGACATTTGAGGTCAAATTGACAGCAACTTGGCCCACCGCCAAATTTTTTGATGTCAGTTCCCAGGGAACTAACCCGCCCATTCCCAAATAATTTGCTGGTTAGGTCAAACTTGCAGGACCTGATCCCAGCTTGGTTTCCCTCCAAATTGATGACTATCTAATCAGTCGCATTGCACTAAGGAAATTGTTGGTCAATTTTCTCCTTTAAATTTTCCATTAAAAAACCTTCCCCAAAAGTTAGTTTTTATATGTTAACAATCAAGCCATCTTTTCCGCTGACACTCTTATACCCCTCGGGGTTAACAGCCATGGTTGTCTGGTATTTTATTTTATGCCTGTACGAAATTATGGCTCACTGGCAGATATTGGTAGAACTCCTTTCTAGTTCCATATTCGTCATATCAACAGCATTGCCTTGGGCATTCTGGTTTACCGTTCAGGTGCTCTGGCATCTGGACTGGCAGGCCAGTCTAATTCTTACTTGCTGTTCGCCTGACACACATCATCAAGATATATTAACAGAACATCTTCAAGTTACCTAATAGCCATCCAGCGCCCTATGGAAAGTGGCCAGGGCTTTACATGGTCCTTGTGGCACCCTTGTAGGTTCAAATAACCCCTCACTTGCTATGGGGCACATTTCTCCCAATCCTCTGCTGCAAGCTCAATATGCCCTTAGCCACTAGCAAGATACATATCTGAGAAGAATTTAAATCCAGACAATAAGTGTAAGGAAACATCAACCTTGGGTAGCGGTTAATAGTCCTTCCATGTAGGAGAGTTCAGTTAGCATTAGTCCATTACTACCTGATGTCCCCCATCCTTTTTTCATATAATCAGCAAGAGCAAGGCCTGGGGACTTGGATAACTTGAGTAACCCAGCGTCCAGTAATTGCTTTAGATCCTTAGCCACATGGGCTTCTTAGACCTTTGACTTTCAGAAGAATAAAGCGTGGAATTGGGGAAGTCACCTGTAAGAAACCTATGCTGCACCCATTTCATCATATATAAAAGTCATCAGAACCTTTAAAAATGTATAGACAAATTACTAAATCAGCGCATCCAATTGCTGCTGCTAATCAGAGGTTAGGGTGCCACCTATTTGCGCTTTGATATGGACTATGGCTTTGTCCTTGTTAATTCCCAGGTCACACAAATTTCTACACCTGCAAACAGATTTAAATTGATCAATGGATAGGGCTCAAACATATGCCATAGTTTGGTTATGAGTCAATTGCATAAGCCAATCTGTGAGATTTTCCATCAAATTGGTTAGAGGGCCCTTGTAGGCAGGATCTAGAAACCCTGTAAAGGTATGGGGCTCGCAAATGGCTGGATAAAGGTTTCCACTAATTTCCAAAAAAGGTCTGGAAGAAAGATAACTTGGATAATAGTGCTCACTAGTATAAGTAGTTTTAGGGGGATAATCACCCGATTGTTGGAGTATACAGCCATCCCCTCCTGAGAGACAGCGCTGGGAGGAGGCAACTTAGTATTTTTCTATTTGCTTGGTATCATAGCCTCTCATAAAAATTCAAATGTACTATAAATACCCCTATAGTTCTTGTTCCCTTTTTCCTTAGGAGTGTCTTTAACATCTAAAGGAATGCGGTATCCCAGGATATAAAAATACAAATCATTTTGACTAATTTATTGTCATACTCAATAAGGAATTGGGTGCCGATGAGGAGATTTTTGAACTGTTATTTTATAATAAAACCACAGAGGCTGTCACAACCAGGGATCCAAAATGGAGGTGCAAGTGGAATAAGCACCCAGAGAACAAGTCCTCTGAGCGCCCACTGTTCCATATTCCATGGTTTTTTTCTGATTTGGCGCAACTTTTATCTTTTTCACCAGTCAGGAAGATATGACATAACTGGTAACACAGTATCAACTATGGCTAGGATCTTTTCCATATGTCAACTACTTTGACAAGAGTAACCTCCATGACAAAATGGGGGATTTAGTATATAGACTATCTGGGAAAAGTGGTCCAGAAAGTACAAATTAGGGGGAAGGTGGACTTTAGTAAAATTATTGAGTCAGTAATATCCACTTTGTCAGGTGGGGATAAGGCACAACACTCTATATGGAAAGTGTCAGCGGAGGTGGCAGGAGGCGCAGAATCATTAGCAGAGGGTGCCTCGCGCCCTAAGATGACTCCACTTTTTCTGTCTCAACATCCTCTTTCTCCAGCAAGTGGCTGCTTGATGCCAAAGTACTCACAATAGGCGCAAGGGTCACGGAGAGGTTTAAACCTCTGGGGCTGTCCTAAGGCATGAATGGGGACTGGCTCTCCATATTAGGTTCTTGGCGCATCTCTTGCTTAAGAAATTCCATGATGGATTCCTTAATATCATGTGTGTACTTTGAAAAACTTTTTTGCATTTGAAAAATAGCATGAGGTTGTATTAGCTCGGAATTCTGACAGAAAAGCAGCGGTGTTGTTGTTGTTCAAGTTAACCCAATCACATGATGTGAGGATTTGAGCCTCATTATAGAACCGCTTGCAAACTCAACGTTGGTTTTACCACGCTAAGGGTTGATCTGCATGAATGCCTTTTTACAGTTAGACAAGGATAGGTTACTGCCAAATTCGTTTATGAGGGCATTCTTTAGCTCCGCCAAGGTTGTGCATTTATTGAATTAAGGCATAATAATTTGCTGAGCCTTACTGTCAAGGCAGGTCTGTATGCGCTGAAACTTTTGGCGATCTGTAGCACCCTCTATGGAATTTTCATATACATATAGACAAGACTGAACGATATCAGTTCCAGGCATGTATTTTTACTAAAAGTGAGTTTAAAATACCCAACAGGTCAAGTAGAACGTGGATAGCGGGACAAGGGGACCAGCTAGACTCAGTTGACTTCTTTGTGTGAGAGTCAATTTGAGGGATAGACTCATTGACCTGATGGAATAATTCGTCCATGTTGTCCATGAGGTTGTTAAATCAGAGATTGTCATGTTTGAATGGGGCTTTGGTATCTAAGAGTTAGCGGAGATTTTCAATATCAGCGGCCTGGCTCGCCACTTTGGAAGACAGGGAAACAACTTGACTATATAAGGAGACCATGGTTAGGTTTTCATCAAGGGATTTCCCCTCAATACCCACCCACACCCTGCAAGCCACCTTTAACAGCTGCTTTTTAAGGGCACTAATGTGAGCGTTGTAATTTTCATCCGCAGATAATTTAGTATTTATAAACTTGTTTTCTCATAGCATTGGGGTAGGGTTGTTGGGCTGAACTATATGAAGATATGTCTTAACCAGGTAGACTTAGAAGGGACTTGGCAGAAGAAACCAGTGTTAAGTTTTTTGTTTATTTTTGAAGGCTGGGACCTGAAGGTTATGAAATTATTAGTTGCTAATAGCCCACAGTAATCATCTAGTATACTTTTGAGTCCCTAGGGAAATCTCTTGGAAGCTTATCTGAACCTATAAATATCTCTGTTATTTTTTAAACAGGCAGTCTACAAGTATTAACTAAGCAAAACTTTGAACAAAAAACAAAGACCCTTTATTTTTGGATTTAATGCTATTTATTGGATTTAGTCAATATTTGGAGTCACAGGAGCTATGATAATTTTCAGAGTAAACTGGAGGAATGCAAATTTCACCTTTGGGAAAAATTGGGCCCAGTTAGTTTGGCTAATTTCAGCGATCCTTGACTGGCAGGTTCTCTATATATAGTTTCTGTGTTGCTTTGGGAGAGTTTGAGCCTTTGGCGGCTCACTTTAAGATTCATCGCTTGTGGTGATTTTGGTAAATTCTGCCATGATGGGGTCCTTTTAATGGATTGCATAATATTTTCCAGACAATGCTCGTTTGATTTATCATGCTCCTGTCAATTACAACGCTCTAAGGATAATACTTCAGCAACTGTGTGTAAGTCCTGAGGAACGTCCCTTGGCTGTTGATCAGGCCATCTTCCCATTCCTGAGTAAAAAGACACCAAAGAGGATGGCGGTACCCCTCATTACTCAGGGTGATCTCGCTCATGTAGTAGACAAGTGATGGGTAACAGCTCTTCTGCTTTGGATCCCACCCCAGTACCCACACTCACCTTGGCAGAACTATAACGGGGAATTAGCAAAATTTGCACCAAAATTGTTGAATTGAAATTGGCTGGATCTAATTCGAGTGGCAATCTAAACGATGCCCAAATCTCAAATGGCCAGAAAGGCATAAAGACTGAGGTATCAGTCAGAATGCCCAACAGTTCCAACTTGATCAATTCACCATTCGAACAAAGCACCCTCCTACCAAAGTCATCAAGGATCATCCTTGATGATCTAGCTATAGCATTGGGCAACACCAATGAGGGTTCAAAGCCCCTGGTAGGTAATTTGGGCGTTGCAGCCGGTGTGATGCCATTGACTGAACAAATGGTCCAGCGACCAAGCGCAGGTGGGTTGGACATCCCAAACCCATTCCCAACCAAATGGACCCACCCCTATGAGGGGTGGCCTTGGGGGATTCCTATTACTTGTCAGGCCAAACGCCATCATGCCAACCATTGGAAACATAGCTGAGCCCCGGTTTGGACATTTGAGGTCAAACTGACAGTGACTTGGCCTACTGCCAAAACTTTGTGATGTCAGTTCTCAAATAACAAACCTGCCCATTCCTGAACAATTCGCTAGTTAGGTTAAAATTGTGGGACCCAATCCCAGCTTTTCACTACCCCAATCAACTACTATTTAACCAGTTTCATAGCAATGTGAAAATTGTTGGTCAATTTTCTTACTTTCCCTTTAAATAAAATTTTGCCAAAAAACCAAACAAATTTTATTATCTCTTCTGATCGCATCCCTGATGGCGTTTC
The DNA here is from genome assembly GCA_022478985.1 of Massospora cicadina. Lineage (NCBI taxonomy): Eukaryota > Fungi > Entomophthoromycota > Entomophthoromycetes > Entomophthorales > Entomophthoraceae > Massospora > Massospora cicadina. The sequence goes on from JAKSZP010007922.1 coordinate 112,055, forward strand.
CCTAAAGTTCTGTCAGTCCATATACCAGATGGGCTCTACCAGTACTCTTAGTCACTATGGCCCCCTCCATCATCAATTGGGTTCAGCGAGCTCAGTATTTTTGGCTCTACAACCCCATTATTGCTAACTTCTGGCAGCAATACATGGGGATCTTGTGGCTGTATGTCCACCAATATGCAATAGAGAATCCATCTCCTTGCCACCCCGGTTGAAATGGCCCCATACGCTGAGGACCTCATTGAGACTATCTCAGTGATCCCACCCCCTGCAGAAAGACCTCCTGGGTCAGGAGTGGGTTCAGTGTGGTTTGTTGTTGGGATCATACTTACCATTTTGCTGCACCAACAATTCATCATTTCCTAATTCCCAGCTCCATACCAAATTGCTTGGTTGGCAATGCCTCTGGCATTCTGGCTTGCTTTTATGGGTGCTTACGCATCCCAACTGGCAGGCCAGTCTAAACTTCTTCTGCCATTTCCATGACACTGTGGCCCCAAACTCACTGGCAAATTTCAAGCGCCAAACTATAGTGGTCTCATATCAGAATAGCCCAACAACCTCAGTTTGGCCACTCTGGCAGTGTCAGCTCTTCCTGCTCTGGCATCCCAACGCTGTTTTACTCCTACTCCTCATCCTACTAACCCAAAAAATAGAGTAGGACCATCATGAGGCCTTTGACCATAGTAACTTGACAGTAAACCTTACATATATCTTATTAAGTTACAAAAATCTGATAATAATGTGAACAAGAACTAGGTTATTGGGTTGTTCAAAATCATTGTGGGGAACTCCTGGATATTGCTAAGTTGGTGACATTTATGAACTTTGTTAGATTATAAACCCAGGAATAGGTAATAAAAAAACTAATTGAAGGTGGCCTGTTATAATTTATTGGCAATGTATATAACAGGTCAAGACAAAGGAAAAGACTTAAAAGCTGCTTGGAGTTATACATAGCTTTTTTATGAAAATACAGTACGGGTTCAAAAGTATTGGGATGGAAAAGGCTTGCTGAACAACCTCAATAAAGCCCTTAAATAGGAAACTTAAACTAGAATTAAATAGGTTAAAAATATTATATCATATATTTGAAGCTTGGGATAGTTAAATGGTAATGGGGGTTTCCGCGCTCAGGATGTTCCCTGTTTGATAAAGAAGGGATCTCCTTGAACTTCAGGAAGAGGTACGTGAAAATTCAAATTCTTTTGTGTTATTGTAGTCTTCCAGAAAGATAGGGTGGTCTCTTTGTTACCTTGGTCTTGAGTAATCTCATATTTCCCTTACTTTTATCTGCTAGCCCAGAGGTTGATGCCTTTATTAACTCAATTTCAGAAATCAAAGTATTGGTAGTTGGAGGAGATACGATTTTGACCTTATCTAATTCATCTTCATATGTGGTTCAAGTTCCAACAATGCCCCCTCAAGATCCTTTCAGAGGAGTAGAAAAAGCTCTAAGTTCGTCCATGTACCCAGTTGATGACCCCTGTCCTTGTCAACACTGACAATGTAGTATTCTGACTTATTTTTGAAAAACTTTGCAGGGGTCAGATCAAGAGGTAGCAAGCTTTTTGGTTCTTCCTCTAAGGTGATGTTGGTAGAACATTAATAAGTCCCCTGATTGATATATCAGCAAGGTGGGTCATCTTAATTTGCTTCATCTAGTCTCCTTAATTGTGGTATTCACCAAAACATCCATGGCCAGAGATTGCAGTTATATAATCTCATTGGTTAAGGCTCACAGAGTTATCTTTGAAGTTTTTAGAGTTTTTGATGTTAGTATAAATTGTAAACTAGTTGATAAGAGGGTTACCTGCTGTAAAGCGCTTTAAAGGGGAACATCTTTATCACTCTTTGGTAGCTAATTAATTTGAAAGTAGTGCACTTGGTAGGAAATGATTCCAATTTAATAGGTCAGCAGAAGCCATCTTTCTCAGAATAAAAATAAAAGTGCCATTAGGCCTCTCTACAACCCATTTGTGGAAGGGTTTTACGGTGCTGAAAATGCTTGGCGAGTGTGATTAAGCAGTTAATTCTCTAATCATCTCTGAGATGATTTTGGCCATTATTGGGCAAAAGCACCCTTGGGCTACCATGATGTGTGAAGAGTGCTAGTACAGGAATAAGGAGGTTGTATAAGCGGTGGCCGTAGGTTTGGATTAATCTTCAATCTACTTGGTAAGGTGGTCCTTGGCAATAATTATATATTGGCGACCGTGGATTCCTATAAGCAGACTTATAACGCTGATGCTTACTATGTGGATAGGAGAAGAAGGAACAATCACTAGATGCTAGAAGCAAGGGTTGGGCCTGTCATACTGGCAACAACTGATACAGGCATCCAAAATATCTTATCAAATTGAGCATTCCATCCCAGAAGTTTTAAGTTTTCAACTATTTGTGAAAGTTTTGCACCACCCCATTTCTGGTAATAATATGTCCTTCCATAAAGACTTTGGTCTAATAAAAGGGGCTAGCGTAATGGAACCTTTTCTTATTTACTAATCTATATCGCATACCATCAGACTTTTTATTTTTGATAGTTCTCCATCTGAATTTCTCTGGATTTTCGGAGTTTATAGTGTCCACAGATTGGAATAACAAAGGAGGGATATAAGAAGTCCTACTTGGCAGATAAAACAGTCAGAACTAGCAATAACAAGAGACCATCAACGCTTTGGTCTATGGTGCCTGTTCAATGAACAATTGAAAAATTGTATTTTCATAAGTGTAAAGCCCATTGTGATAGATGCCATTAGGGTCATGCATTTGTTGTAACCAGTGAAGGGGGTCATGATAAGCTATTACCATAAAGTGCATTACATACAGGAAGTTATGGAAATGATCAGTGGCTAGGATAACTGCCAAACATTTGCTCTCAGTAATTCTATAGTTCTGTATGGCTTTGGAAGATTCTTGTGAAAGTATGCTATTTGTATGGTATGCATGGTTATCATCATGTTACGCCAGAATGGCACCAACGGCAACATTGTTGGCTTTGGTAAAAAGTAAGAAATGCTTATCAAACTTGTATGTATTGACATAGGAGTTTTAGCTAATACCAGTTGTAATTCATCAAAGGACTGTTGTTTGGATAACTCCCAGTGGAAAGGCTATTTTCTGCAATAAGTATACTGGGGGCTCCGCAACCTTGGTTAAATAGGGAATAAATTAAATGTAATACCCCACCATCCCCAAAAAAGATTTTCTTTGAACTCTTTGGTGGGTACATCTTGTGCATGGCTTTAACTTTATCTCGCAATGGTTGGATAACCTCTTTAGTTACCATATGACTGAAAAACTTTAATTTTTTACTGAAAAAAGCGAACTTTGATGGTTTTAATTTAAAAGAAGCTGTTCATAATCGTTATAGTTGCTGTAAGTGATTGATATGGGAGACAAAAGCTATAAAAAAGATGTTGATATTATTTAAATATTATAACACAGGATATTCTAGGCCCCTTTAGGATGCTGTCCATGGCACATTGGAACGTAGCAGTGGCGTTGCATAGCCCCTATGAAATTTAAGTAGGCTCAAACAGACTCTTGAGTAATGAGAGCGCAATTGTCACAGTCTTTTAAGGCAAATCTATTTGCTAGTACCTGCTGGCTAGATCCATAGCAAAAATACCTCGAGACATCCAGAATTCAAAGGGATTTTCTAATCCTAGGTAAGGGATAGCTGTCCTTAGGGTGATTGAGTTCAGTTTACATTAATTTTCTCCACGCGTTGGGTCCCATCTTAGCCTTTTCAACAACAGCAGAGGAGAAGACCAAGGGCTTTGAGAAGGCTTCAATAGTCTGGCCTCTAAGGGTTTTTTACCTCAACAGGTACTTGAGCTTATTTCAATAAGGATCTTTAATAAGGCTTGGTCCATATTGGAAACACCCCCACAACTATCTAATGAGTCACTCCAGTAATTTTTCCAAAATTGTATGGCCTGGAAGGAAAAATATCATAATACTCAGCTAATAGTTTCTCAGCGGCCTTTCATTGGGTCTTGGTGAGGTCCAAGCCAATATTATGTTTGGTGGTGGCTATAGTAAAAGATCCTTAACTCTGAAATCCCAGTGGGTACTGATTTGATGTATGCTACATAATTCATCAACATGTAAGTGGCAAACAAAAGCAAATGGGTTCTTTTATCCATATGGCAAAGGTAGGTTTTAAAATAACTAACAAAACTGAGATTTTCCCTAGATAGGCTGGATCCAGAATTCCTAGGCAGGGTAATATATTCTTAGTTAATATTATTTTCCCTGTGAACTTCTAATATATGACCTGGGGGACTATGTACCTGGATTCATATATCTATTATAACTTTCTCGTGAGCTGGTACTACCACTTGCAATGGAGCATATAAAGGCATTACCTCTTGTGCACATCAGACTGAGGAGGCATTTTTTCTTGAGGTCCTACTACATGAAATTCGATCTAATATAAAATTTAGTTATCTTTCATGATACAAATTCTTTATACAAAGATTATCATTCTTTGCAACTGGATTTTGAAAAGTAAGTGGTTGAAAAACATAAATAGGTAAACAGGACTCAACTAATTATTAAATCCAAAATGATTATCTAAAATTTGAGCTACAAATAATAATTTTCAGCTCTGGTAATCAAGGACCACAACAGGAAAATTTGTAAAGAATTTTCTAACCAAACTAGGTAAAGCTGAATAAGCGCCAAAAGACCTGCTGTAATGTAGCCCATTGGATCCATACTCAACGTTATGACGAAGGTTGGGGTCAACTTTAATTTTATTGACCAGCATTGAGGATATAACACTCACTGATGAGCTGGTTTTGACAATGTTTCAAAACTTTTAATTTGAATATAAAAGACTTCCACTTTGGTGACTGAGTCTACAAATTGAGGTTGTAGGGTAAAGATGAAGTTGAGGGTCACTGTCAGGAAAATGACAGAAGAATTTTAGACCGGCCTGCCAGTCAGGATGTGTAAGCACCCAAAAAGCAAGCCAGAATGCCAGTGGCATTGCTGCTCTAATGATGTTATATGGTGTGGGAAATTGGGCAACGATGGCTCATTGATGTAAGATGAGCATTAAAAACTACCTAGTAATGAACCAAACAGAAACAACCCCAGACCCTGCGGGCCTTGCAGCAGGGGGTTGTTCCACTGGATTAACTACTTTGGAATCTCCAGTGGAAGGGTTCAACACCAAAGCAGAGACAAGGAAGCGGATCTTTGCTTGAAGGTGAGATATGTGAGGCCACAGGATTTTGATATCCTGATATTGGTTAGCTTCAATAACAGGATTAACTTTCCAGAAGATTCTTGTACAATGAATCCAGCTGACAATACCAAAAGCGATTGTGATCATCAAAATGGGTATGGACCATCCAGTGTAGGGGCTGACGGGCCACCAAGTTAGTGCCATCAGGAGTTTGGCAAGAGGAATTAGTAAACTAAAAAAATTTATAGTACTAGCAGTAATTTTATTGGAAAGTTAGTAAAGAAAATTTATCAACAATTTTCTCAGTGCAATACAACTGATTAAAAAGTGTTCAATTTGGTAGTAGGTCAAAGAAGAGATTGGGGCCCTCAAATTTGACCCAACCCAGCTAATTTTTGGGCGAGGGGGAAAATAATTCTAAGTTGAACTGACAATGAAGGATTTTGTGGCAGGTTAAGTCACTATCAGTTTGTCCACAAATGCCTGGACCAAGGCTCTACTGCGTTTATATCAGTTAGCATGATGGCATCTAGACTGATGGGCAATGGGAATCCCCTAGGGCCTATCCAGATAGGGGTGGTCCCAATGGGTCAGAAACAGGTTTGGATGACCAACCCACCCATGCCTAATTGCTGGGGCGTTCAACCAAATGAGTTACATTGGGAATAGATCCCAATTCTTGAAATAGGGTTATTAAATTATTGGTGATAGTCCCAAATGGTGGCACCTGCTCATTGGGGATTGTCCCTGACAATTTTGAGGGGAGTTTGGTATCAGCAATCGTACTGCTCAATGACTCAATGTCATTTGTAATTCTAACCAATAATTTGATAGTTGTCTCTTTTTAAATATTAATTTTCTCCCATCATTCTTTATTTCCATTAATTTCAGACATTTTAGCTTTAATCGTGAGGATTTGGCGCCATTAATTTAATAAAGTCCCTTCTGCTCATGGGGAAAAACAATTGCCAATGATTTTATCGCAGATTTCCTCAATTTGGCAAACTAGTTTGGCAGAGGCAAGCACAGGAACTGGGGGAGGAAGATTCAGAGGGAGCTTTTACCCAGTGATTGTCTACCACATGGATGAGGTTGCCCTGGGTGACGAGGGGTACAGCCGCCATATTTGGACCCTTCTTATTTGGGAATAAGAAAACCGCCTGATTTACGCAAAGGGGACGTTCCCTTGGACTTACATTACCCTTTCCTTCTGCCAAAGGATGGGCACCTTAGCTAGGAAACTGCATAAGGGCTACATTTTTTTGAGCCATGGGTAAATTGATTGCCATCAAAGTTGAAACTTTTTTGGGGATTGAGGAGCACTGGGATGGGACTCATGAAACGCCTTGACCAGTTCCATGCAGTCCATGCAATTTTGGGCCTTGACCCACCTGTTCTCATAGGCTGGATAATCCTTCTAGCGACAAGATACTGAAATGACATCTGAGATTTGTGGGACGCTAAAATGCTTTCCACCTTGGCCTCCTCCACATCCTCAATTACTATTGGCTCAGAGTCTGCAGGGATAGTCTCCTTGAATGGGGACAGCTGAGATACGTGGAAGATGGGATGCTATTTCCAGTGAGATGGCAACTTTAACTGCAAAGCACCATTGCCCAAATCTTCCTCCACTAAGTGGGGACTTGAACGCATTCTTGCAAACTTCTGGGAGGGGACCTGCATCTGCAAATGGCGCGTATCAAGCATAACACATGAGCCCACCACTATGTCATGTCTGGGAAGCACTTTTGATCCACAAACCACTTGTAGCTACTAATAGCTTTAGTGAGATGATCCCATACCAAGGCTGAGTAGACGGAATGTGCTCTGCATGATCCATGGCAGCTATGTACCTCTGGACGCAGGAAGGGACTGACCAAAAACGATGGGTTATACCTAAATGTTGCTTCATAGGGAGAAAACTCCGTAGAGGCATGAGTTCCATTGTTATAGACAAATTGAGCGAGAGGGAGGTCATTGGCCCAGGTATCCTATGCAGCCTCAGAAAAGCAACGCAAGTACTGTTCCATGATTTGATTAACCCGCTCAGTTTGTACATCAGACTGGGGCTGATACGCTGTGGAGTGGCATGGTGTAATCTTTAAGATGGAAAAAAGCTTATTCCAGAACTTCATTGTAAACTGAGAACCATGGTCACTGATGATATCCTGCGGGAGACCAAACATAGAAAACACATGGTGCATGAAGAGACGAGAATTTTCTTCTGACAAAATTGTGAAAGAGCATGCAATAAATAGGGAAATTTTGTAAAATGATCAATCAACACCATTACCATCATAAACCCATTAGAACAGGGAAGTTCAACAATAAAGTCCACAGATACTGATGTCCATGGACCCTCCGCCTGTTGCAAAGGATGAAGAAGACCATTTTTTCCTTATAATCCAACTTGGCCCGTGCGCAGGTAATGCAATTGGCAATCCAGGCTTGTACTTCTTTTGATAGGCCAACCAATTATAAGTACACTTAATCAAGTCAGTACATTTCTTATTGCCAAGATGACCAATTGGTGGAGGATTGTGATGCTCCCAAAACACCTCAGCTCAAAAGCGAGGAGGGACCCAAACCTGAGACCAAAAATAAATAAGACCCTCCACCAAAGAATATAGGGAATGTTTGTGTGTTGGAATGGACAATTGGTCTAATAACTCCACCCCTTTGGGACAGGTCATTTGAGCTTCTAAAACCCATGAAATAAGAGGAGCATCAGGGGCTAAGTCTACTGATGAGACCATGGGAGCTACAATGGATAATATTTGGGTAGTTGGAATCATGGTGTCCAGGTCCACTTTATCTGAGTCCATGGGGCAATGAGCCAGTTTGCAACTAAGGAAATCAGGGAGCACGTTTAATGCACCTTTCACAAACTCGTATTTAAAATTGAAACTACACAAATCCTGATAGGTGTGATCTTGCTTATGTGTCAACTTCTGTGGTTTGCAAAAATACAGAAGAGCTTGGTGATCTGTATGCACCATTAACTCATGCTGAGCGCCTTGTAACAGATACCGCCAATGAGTCAAATCCCATGCTACAGCTGCCAAATCCTTATTATAGATGGCCCAGGATTGTTCAGCAGAGGAAAATTTTTGGGAAAAGTAAGTGACCGCATGTTCTAAACCATCAGGCTCCTGGAGCAGAACAGCCCCAACAGCAATGGATGAGGCATCACAAACAATGATATATAGTTTGGAGTGGTCAATGTGTTTTAGAACAGGGTGATAAAACACCTCTTTAATTGACTTAAACGCCTTCTGGCACTTGGGTGTCCAACGAAAGGGAACATTCTTACCTGTGAGGGAATGAAGCAGAGCGGCTAACTGGGAAAGAGCTGGGGAAAATTTCTTCAGAAAAATAATGGTGCCCAAGAAAGTTCTAATTGTTTTTGGGATGTTGGAGTTGGCCATTTGCGGATGGTGTCCAGCTTGTTAGGGGGAATCACATACTCATCTTTTAGGACAAGATTCCTAAAAGGTTAACTTTATCCCTATAAAACTCGCATTTTAAAGGCTTTCTGAACAGGATCACCTTGAGCAAAGCAGCCACTACCGCTTCCAAGTCTTTTGCGTGTTGTTTGGGAGTTGGGGAGTGAACTAAAATGTCGTCAATATACATGACTGTGCAAGTAAATTGGTGGTCATCCAGAAAACTATCAATCACTCTTTAGAATGTGTCTGGTGCATTCTTCAACCTGAAGGGCATTAAACCAAATTAAGAAATACCTCTCTTCATTCAAATAGTGGTAAGCCATTCTTGACCTTCCATCACCCAAATTTTGCAAAAGGCATTAACAAGATCAAGCTTAGAGAACACATGAGACTTGGCAATTGCTTGACCAAAAGTTTGCTCCAGGGGAAAAGGGTAGGGATAGTGCACTTTAATTTTGTTCAGGTGACCATAATCCACGCATGGACGGAGGGAACCATCGGCCTTCTTTGAATAAAATCTGAGAAGAAACTAGTGATGTCTCATTATATAACCACCAATTATTGAGCATATCGTCTAACAAAGCATTAAAAGCAACCTCCTCCTCCGCTGTGTGGATACAAGGGACATTTAAAATTCATCAACTGCATCATTGTTTCAAATCCTAAATCAAATTAAGTATGAGGGGGAAGATGGTCCACCTTTCATAATTGAAGATACTCCGATTTCACATCAATTCCTCAGGAAAATCTGATGGAAGGCCCACAGGGTTAAGATGCAAGTGATGGAGCTGCGGCCTTGAGTTTTTGTAAGGGTATTAACTAGAGGAAATTCCTTCTCCGTTTGATCATTAAAAAATGACAACATATTAGACTCCAGGAAATTCTAACATGCTTTTGGTGCCACCATCCACCCCCAAAAGTACTGGAAACATCAAGTTTGGAATTGCTGGGAACCAATTGTAAAAGATAAACTGATGAACTGAGAAAGGTACCAGCCGTCAGACTAGGTATGAGGTCTGGGAGGTTGATAAATCAACCATCACCGAAGGACCTATGTCCAGATCAAGCTCCAATTTTTGGGCTAGCTCTACACTCATAAAATTACCCGCTGCTTGGGTATCCACCAAAACCTCAAAGGATATGTGGTGAGACCTGATACTAATCTTCATGGGTAGTAAAAATATATGAAGTTTTGTTTATTGATAGATTCAGTCATCACTGCTGTGACTGAAGAGATAGCTAGTAAATCAGGGAAAAGGTCGGGGTCCTTTTCAGAAGTAAAGCTGGGAAGAGTATGGGTTTGTGAGCCAGCTACTTCAATCTAGGCTTTTACTGATTCATTAATAGGTGAAAAAGGATAACACAACTTGGATGCGGGAATATTTGCTGAGACTGAGGCCAGTACTGATACTGGTTCAATGTTAAGAATAGAATCTGAGAGGTCGTTGAGTAGTCCAATCATATAATTTCCCACTTGAAAGTGGGAGCATGACGAGGGAAGGCATTGATGGAGGTCACAGCTTTGCACATTTGTTCCACTGTCCCCAAGTGGTGGACCAAACTTTGTGATGGGCAGAGGCAGAATCTGACACTGATCTAAAGATTGCTTGGAGCACATCATTAGAGAACTCAAGCGCGAGGTCCTGTTCATGGAAGGTTGTGATTAAAGAGGCCAAACTAGAATCTTTGGACATAGAGGAAAGCAATTGAAATAAGCAGTCTGAATGTGACACAGGGAGTTTCAAAGCAGCCGATACTACTGCAACAAGTGAGGTAGAATCTCCTGCATGTGCAGCTGAATGTAGAAGTCCTCAAACTCACTGATGGGCATCCTCTTCTATGGCACCCAAGAGAGCAACACCTTGTTGGGCGTTGGATAGTGAAGTGGCATTATTAAGGGCAATGGCAGAACGCATTTGCACCTCAGCAAGGGCATCGAGGACCTTAATAACAATATATTAGGAGGGAACACTTGGATTCCCTTCTTAAGCATGTGTTGAGGGAAGAGTAGCTATCCATGGGGCTCTGCTGCCATTAATAAGTTTCTCCAAGGTATTGTGAATACTTCTCACAAAATCAGAGACTGACCAAAAAATCAACAGAAAACAAACTACTGACTATACGTTCATTTGGTAAAGGGTAACCACTGCGGCGCCAACTTGAAGAGAAGGGCATAAATGGAAGAAAACAATGGTTTGTCAATTATGTCAGGAAAACGGCAGAAGAAGTTAAAACCGGCCTGCCAGCTGGGATGTGTAAGCACCCAAAAAGCAAGCCATAATGTCAGTTGCATTGCTGCTCTAATGATGTAATATGGTGTGGGAAATTGGGCAACGATGGCTCATTGATGTAAGATGAGCATTAAAAACTACCTAGTAATGAACCAAACAGAAACAACCCCAGACCCTGCGGGCCTTGCAGCAGGGGGTTGTTCCACTGGATTAACTACTTTGGAATCTCCAGTGGAAGGGTTCAACACCAAAGCAGAGACAAGGAAGCGGATCTTTGCTTGAAGGTGAGATATGTGAGGCCACAGGATTTTGATATCCTGATATTGGTTAGCTTCAATAACAGGATTAACTTTCCAGAAGATTCTTGTACAATGAATCCAGCTGACAATACCAAAAGCGATTGTGATCATCAAAATGGGTATGGACCATCCAGTGTAGGGGCTGACGGGCCACCAAGTTAGTGCCATCAGGAGTTTGGCAAGAGGAATTAGTAAACTAAAAAAATTTATAGTACTAGCAGTAATTTTATTGGAAAGTTAGTAAAGAAAATTTATCAACAATTTTCTCAGTGCAATACAACTGATTAAAAAGTGTTCAATTTGGTAGTAGGTCAAAGAAGAGATTGGGGCCCTCAAATTTGACCCAACCCAGCTAATTTTTGGGCGAGGGGGAAAATAATTCTAAGTTGAACTGACAATGAAGGATTTTGTGGCAGGTTAAGTCACTATCAGTTTGTCCACAAATGCCTGGACCAAGGCTCTACTGCGTTTATATCAGTTAGCATGATGGCATCTAGACTGATGGGCAATGGGAATCCCCTAGGGCCACCCCAGATAGGGGTGGTCCCAATGGGTCAGAAACAGGTTTGGATGACCAACCCACCCATGCCTAATTGCTGGGGCGTTCAACCAAATGAGTTACATTGGGAATAGATCCCAATTCTTGAAATAGGGTTATTAAATTATTGGTGATAGTCCCAAATGGTGGCACCTGCTCATTGGGGATTGTCCCTGACAATTTTGAGGGGAGTTTGGTATCAGCAATCGTACTGCTCAATGACTCAATGTCATTTGTAATTCTAATCAAAAAAATTTGATAGTTGTCTCTTTTTAAATATTAATAATTTTCACCCGTCATTCTTTATTTCCATTGATTTTGGACATTTTGGCTTCAATTCTGAGAATTTAGCCCCATATATTTTATAAAGTCCCTCCCACTCATGGGGAAGACAGTTATCAATAATTTTGGTGAAGCTTTCATCAATTTGGTGAACTAGTTTGGCGGAGGCAAGCATAGTAGCTGGGGGAGGAATCTTCAGAGGTAGCGCTGTTACCCAGCGCTTGTCTACCACATGGGCGAGGTTGCCCTGGGTGGCGAGGGGTACAGCCGCCCTCTTTGGACCCTTATTATTTGGGAATGGGAAAATAGCCTGATCCATGTGAAGGGGCATTCCTTGGTCTTATAGTCAAAGAGGGAACAAGAGTAATCCTAATCAGAGACTTTATTTTTAATAGTCATATCAGCAGATTTGCTGGTCAAGGGGGCAGCAGCTACAGTAGCCTGAGAAGTAGAGGGTTGAGGTATAAATTGGTTGTCAACATGAAGAGTCTCTCCCTTCATGTTGGTGGGGCTTTCCCCCTTGTCAGTGATTATCTCTTGTAGCATTACTTTGCAGTATGCCAGAATCACCCAAAATAAATGCATTGTATATTATTATCCCTTCTTCTCTTTAGCATTGACCTGAGGGCGTCAGCTGAAAGAGTAACTGGGTTTAGTAGCATTTGGGTTAAGAAGGTGGGGATCTCAACTAAGACCTCCTTGATGTCCAGGATGCTCGTGAAGTTTCTCTTGACAGCACTGATGTGTAACTGTAAGTTGGGGTAAGACGCCAAGGCTAGGATGGCTGAAGTAATACCTTCATCAATGAAAATGCATTTACAAGCAACCAAGGTTTGGGCCTCTTAGTAATATTAATTGGCAAAATTATTTGGTGTTTCTCCATTTTTGATATGTATACTTAGGAAGCTTGCTTCTGCAAAGACGGGGTCTGGTCGATTATAAAATTCTTTTACTAAGGCAGTCTTAATTTGACTGCAAGTTTGGCTATTCTTCAAGTGATGGGTCATGTTTTCTTGATCAATACAGCTCAAACAGATGGGAATGCACTTGAATTCCTGTTGGTCAGTAACTTCTTCCATGGGGATTTTGTAGAAATATAAGAAGAAGTTTATACTTCCTTCACTGAAGATGTACTTTTCTTAATTAAGGCTTAAAGTTAGTAGAAATGGGTCTGGATAAAATGTTAATACCAGTAATTGCAAAAGATGCCATAAACGTGGACTCAGTATTGTTGTATTTGGTGGGTCAAATCTGATCAAGTTGAGCCCTCAAATCGTTCACATCACATTGTAAGTCCGTTTACTGAGTCATTACTGTGGTATCAATGATCATTTGTGCAAGTTTTTCTTTAAGTTCTTGTAAATTAAACTTCTGGGCTTCAAAAGCCGAATTAAGTGAAGAGTTGTTTCATCTTAACAGCTTCAATTTGAGTGTAAGTTGGCTAAGCCAATCATTGATGTGGTCCAGTTAAAACCATACATTTGAAAAAAGCTAATATCTTTCTTAAGCCCGTCAGCTAAGGATTAAAAAGTATAGCTAGGGTTGAGATGTCGGCCTTCAAGGTTCACACCACAGCTGTGAGCATTAGTCGTAACTGGGTATCTAAGTCAAGCAACCTGATTTTTTATAATAAATTGGGTATAAGAAGCATCATTTTCAGGTTCAGTTATGGTAAGTCCTGGAGATCCAAGAAGGCTGAGGGTGACCTGGGGCAGGAGGCCCCACATCCCCTTGACAACCAAGATTCTTTCTGATTGTGGTAGCCTGGGAGAACAATTGTTCCCAGGTGGCCCTGATGGGCTGGGAGGTCTGATATCGGCTGGGGCCATGTGTCTCAGTTGATCCTGGGGTCCTATAGGCCCACAATCTCCTTGAGACGCAAGAATTTCATCTTGTTCCCTTGGCCCAGGCAGGCCTTGATACCTTAGGCCCTTCAGGACCAGAAGGACCTTGGGCTCATGGATGGGCTTGTTGTAAAGCTTCCTTGAACTGCAAGAAACGTTGCCCCATTGTTCCTCAAGGCTAGAATTATGATCTATGAGAGATGTGAGAGTCTTTTGGACTTTGAGGTAAGCTTCAGTTATGGCGGCGTCCACTTGAGTTGTCAGTTGGTTCTGTGTTGTTTTGAAGGTTCTTTAGTCAAGTAAGGTCATTTGACATCAAACTTTTTTGATTAAGCGCAATTTTTTGAGAAAAACGCTTTGGTTCTCTTGCACAAAGGAAAAAGCATATTGATAGAACTTATATGTAGATTAATGAAGAGACTGGATCAAGATAGTTGTCACAATACTTATTAGTGATGTAACCCTAAAAATCCACATAAAGTGATAGATGACAAGCTGAAATAAGTTTTAGGGTTTAATATAATCTGGCTCCTGATTTGGCGGCATGCAGACTAGGAGCTAAGTAGGGCTCTCTCATGGTGTAGGGAACAGCTGAGGCTCTTACCTGACTATAACGTCCTTCAGGAACAAATATACCATTAAGCAATTGTTGTACAATTGGGCCAAGTTTGGTAGCTCTTATTTTTTATTTGCTTTGGTTTACAATGAACACTTCTCCTTGATCCTCGACCACAAATCAATGGTGGCTGAGACAGGGACGCCTACTTCAAATTGAGCTTTGCTGAACTAATGGGTAATGCTTCCAACCCTGTTATACTGGGAGGTTTCTTGTTCTGGATTATTGTCCACCTTCTTTCTCGTCCTCACTTTTTAATGGCAACTCAGAAGACCTGGAAGGGAGCACCAGTTTTCTGGTGTTAATGTAGATAGCAGGAAAAGATAAATGAACAGGATTCAAAACTTTCTAGACTCATATGTAGTTATTATTTCTGAAATACAGCAAGGGTCCAGAATTACTTGGATGGCCAAGGCTAAATGGATAACCTCAATATATCCTACCATAGGAATCTTATTCTAAAACCATATAAGTGAAAAATAATGTACTATTCATTTGAAGCTTGGGAAGTTATAGGGTAATAGGGTTTGTTGCACTCAGGAAATTCCCTTTTGGATCAAAAATGGGATCTCCTTTAACTTCAGGAAAAGCGCGTAATGAAATGTCTTCCTTATTGATATTGTGACTTCCAGAATTGATAGGGTTATCTCTTTGTCACCTTAGTCTTAATGATTCCAGATCTCACTCCCTTTTTTCTGCTAGTTCAAAATTGATACCTTTGTTAACTCAGTGTCAGGGATCAAAGTATTGCTAGGTGGAGGAGGTTTAATTTTGACCTTATATAATTTATCTTCATTTTGAATTTTGAGTTCTGAAATACTAAACGCCAAAGATCTCTCAATTATGAGATTATGAATAACATAAAAGGATGACCACTTGTAAAACCGTGTATCTTAATATCTCTTTAGAAGGCTTATTATATTATGACTTTTGCAGATTATTATTATTTTCAAGTACAAGCGTTGTATAAATATAAGGTATTATAAGACTATGCTGTTTACACTTCATATTTAAAGGCCTAGAGCCTTTTATAGATTTATACTGTACCTTGTTACCAGGTTTAAAAAAACATACATTAGCAAAAATGGTAGATTATCTCTAGTGATGCGCCGCAATTTTCAAGTCGCCCTATAGATGGTGTTGTAATTGGATTGACCAAACATCATGATATGTTACTTATAATGATTAATGCCATACCTTAACTATTACCTATATAGTGGATTCAAAAGATCTAGCTACTATGCCACACAGCCTCTGCTTTTATAAGTAGTGGCCTAAAGTATTAATTTACTATTTGGAGGATCCCTAATATAGCTGAAGCATCTCTTGACCCTTAAACACTTGTTGGCCATCATTGCTGTATTCTTCATGTATTATAACCTCTAAATTAATCGTCATAAATATTTTATGCCGACCTGTGCCAGCGTAAAGCCAGCAGTAATAGGGCTTTATAATTATTAGGGCCATTTGCCAGTAATTTGACTATGTAAGGCAGAATGTCTCTTTCTAGGAAAAATATAGAATTAGTCCTTACCTTTTTGGTCCAATTCATATATTATCATTCTAGTCTACCCATTTTGGAGTGCTGCTTGGTAAATACTAAACGCACCAATGAGAACGAGGGTATAGTAGGCCTCATAAATGAAGAAACCCCACGGCTATACCTCCTTATGCCCCATCTCGCTGATGCTCCCACCCCAATGTTGTCCGCCGTGTCTGCCAGCTAAAGCGGGCATTGGACAAAAGTTTACTCAAAGCTTCCTCACCTTCTGATATAACTTCCAAAGCTGTTAGCTGAGGTGCCATATTAGAAATAAAAAATTTCTAATAATCCCTTTGTTTGACTATTTTCAAATAAAGATGCGTAGAGCTCCCCCTTTTTGGGCTGGGCACCACTAGTGCTAAAAAAGAGAAAAATGGTAGAACAAGCATATCTGAAGTGAAATGCAAATGGCAAAGGGGCCTTTTTCCTTAGAAGAAGTTTGGTCAATCAAGAGGTTTTATTGGAGAAAGCCCAAGAGCTGCAGGAAGTACTAGATACTACAGTGAACTCCTAACTTGATTAATAAATATTCACTATTATTGCTTATTGTGATGCTGTGTTGTTTTTCATATATGGTACTGTCATCAAACAATGCCTTTTTATTTTGTGTAATATAACATGTGCAGTCAAGCTACAACGCCTCTGCACTGAATTCAACAGAATTTAATATAAACTTTAAAAGCTGAAGGATGCCCACCTCTAAAAAAGGGTTAAATAAGCTTCAGGGCTCTTGTTCCAATAGAACCAATGTTCAATATGGTACATGTCACATTTGAAGATACTAAGGCGCTATGTAGTCAATGTCAAACTATTTTACTAAAGTCAAAATCATTTGCGGTAAACCAAAAAGCTAGTGATGAATTGGAAAAATGAGGTACGGAGTAGTAAAGGAATATTCTACTTCTGCTGACTAATAAAAAATCCCACTTAAAGAAAAACTCAAAGAGTCACTATGCGCTAGCCATAAGGTTAATGATGACTTAAAGTACCCTCCTCCCTCATTCCATTTTGTAGTTGCTAAAGATGTGGTAGCTGTTGTAATAGACTATAGCACATCAAATTAGCACAAAGCCATTAGGGATTAGCTTATATGAGAAAGGAAATTCCAATTTGGACCTAGCATTATTCCTAAGTTTGAAAATGGGCTACAAAATGCGCTCAAAAAGACCAAGGAAATTCAAATATGGGGTTCTCATAGAATTGGGGTGGCTTTTATAACTGGGGTGGTTTAATTGGATGCATGGGGATGAAACTCACTTAAGGTCAGCTAAGATTTCAGATGTACTATCATTTTTATTAGTTTATTAATATGATAAGCAGTGGAGGTGTAACTAAACCGTCAGGTGTTATGCGCAAAGGGCGTTCACCAAGCTCCAGGGAGATAGTACTAAAATTTTGGTCATGTTTTACCTTGAATGGCATGATCTAGAAATCACAGATAGCAACAGCGGTGAATACTTTTTGAAGACATATTTTAAGCCAAAATCCTTACAGAAAATAGTTGTGAAGCCATAAATCCAGCAATTGGATTAACAAGAGCTTCTGGTCACCTCTGGTAGTTCCCCAAGTTGGATATGATCAAAGTGGTAGTACCAAATATAGTGTTGAAGGAATCAATCCTCAGTTATTTAAATATTTACTATTTTATTTAGGCCAAGCTGACATCTTCAATGTCAGTTTGATAAACTCTTCTGATTCTTAATACTATGAATGTACCTACTGTGGTATTATATAAAATAAGCTCAAATTAAGAGCTTTCTTGAATATGGGCACTTGTTAATATTGCATGCAACAAATCTTTGAAAATAAATGGCATCGTGGCCAATATTGACCACTGTAAAGAATATGGAACTGTGGGGCCCAGATTACCAAATATGAGAGAGCTTACAGTGCGTTTCAACTGAGTTCTGGCTCACTGGTGGTATAATCTCTTTCATTGTTTAACTGATTAATGCATGAATTCCTATTGGGCCTCTTTTATGAGGACTTATGAGATAAAGGCTTATTTGAGGAGATAAGTTGCTTACTGAGCCAAAACCTCCTGCTTTAGCATTACTGGGACAGCAGCCCTGAGCCCAAAAACAAGGCGTTCATCAATATCGCCAAAAATGTGGTATAGTATATATCAGATATCTAATTATCTGTAACTGTACCAAGCATTTGCCCAGACATATCATGATTTAAAGGGAATTTTATAAAGAGCTAATCATAGAATGGTTATTCTGGTGGTCCACACAGAAATTTAGAAATTATATAGATTTGAGATTTTTTATTAGATGAAGAATTATCAAATCATTTTGTTCCTCAAAATTGAAAAATGTTAACGCGTCTGAGTTTATCCTTCCTGATTATGGTAAGGTCCATATTATAGCTAACCTATATTCCTAACCCAAGTTTTTCTTTCCACTTGACATCACTTTTTATTGTTTTTTAAAAAAAGTTACTTTTCTTTAAACCTTGCTATGTCAGTTTTCCAATTTATGTCCTCAGATCCTCTACCTGATGACCCAGTGTGGGGCAGTGGTAATTCACTTCCCAGCATTTTCCACCCTGCAGGAAAATGCAATAGAAAGGGCTCAAATAATCTGACTAACTATACTGACCTATTTGTCCCTCAACAGGATTTAGCACTTCACCTTGCTTTGCATTCACCTGACTCAATCCCATCCTCTCGCCAGTCCTAGATACTCCATTTAATTTTGCCTCTGTATTGAGTATGGGCGTTTATTCTCATATGCTGACAAAGCAATTGCTATAAATTGTCATCGCTGCCTTTGTGCCAGCTGGATTAATTTTATTCCGCCCTTTTAAAGGGCTACTTTGAAATAGGATTCCAAACGGAGGAGGACGCTGCAGTGGCGGCGTTGACTTCTCTAATTTATAAAAATACACCTGTCCCTACTATGCAAACTTGTCTTCCTGATGACACCGAAGTGGTGGTGTCATTTGCTAATCTCCCTTTGCATCTCCCGCCCCAAATTTTGTATGAAGAGTTAATGTTGGGGCTTTTGGCTTATGTCACTTAGCCCAACCTAGTCTTCACTGTTCATTATGGTGCAGAGAACCTTGCTGCCCAACGAGCCACTGCCACCATCATCCAAAATCACCCTGTTATTGTCCTATAAATTACCTCAAATACTTTCATTGATGCGGCACCAGAGCATTTATTTTGGGCTTGTGTCAATAGTGGTTGACAAATTTGTCCACTCTGTTTTGAGCTTGACCACTCTAAAAAGTCCTGCCCCCATACCACTTCACCTGTTACTATTTCTGAGCCCTTTTCAGAGGCATCTGAATGGGGTATTTTGTTGCCCCCTCCCACCAAACATCCTTGCTTTCTGGGCCAACGCGGTAAATCAGCCCCCACAAAAACCTCCAGTCAAACTCACCACTTTGGGCTCACCCCAACCAATCAGAGTCAGGCTTGGACCACCATTCGCACCCAATCATCCACTCATTTGCCTACTGCCACTCATCCAAATTTTGTTTCCATTATTCTCATGAACCAAAATCCTTGGGACCTATTAGATGAAATTGATGAATCAGGTAAAATTTGTCACAAATGAGTATAATGAATCTGGTGAAAAAGGCCTGATTGAATATGAATGGGCTGAATATTATAATTATGATTTTGAAAAAACCCTCTCACCCTGACGCTATGCTCCTAAACCCAATGTCATCTCCTTCCAAAGTGACCACCAGCTTGCCTTAGCAGCGGTGGCCTCGCCCCATTGCCACCACCTCTGCAAAGTAGTGGCACAGTCAGTAGATCAATTTCATGAAGGGCTGAGCACAATTGACTTCCCCCCTGATTTTCCTGAAGTAGCACAGAAGGAAATCACCAAATTTGGCCAATGATGCCAATGACGATGTCATGCATGTCACAAAACTAGCAGCATTCAACCTAGCTTCTAAAATCACCCAGCAAAACATGGCCAGTTTGGCCCAACTCCAGGATGACCCCCTTCAAGCTGAACATCATGTTACAGGTTTAGTTGAGGCTGACTTCCAAGCTGATCTTGAGATAAATAACCCTTATTTCACACTCTTCCAACCCCACCACGCTGATTCCCCAAAACCCATGTTCTCAGCTTTCATCTGCTTCTACAACCAATATGAATCTTTCATAAAAAAGCCTGAAGAAGAGCTTTCCGATCCTCTCCCCCTCTGCCATTCTGAGTTAGCAGTACTCCGCTCCCTGACTGGTTGGAGGTTATGTTTGTTTTTGTTTTTGTTTTTTCATTCGTTTTGGCTCTTTTTTTGCTCTATGAGTATTGGTAATGTCCATCTCCTGGTTAGCATATCTCAAATACTATTTTAAATTTATATATCTAATCTATTCATATCAAGTGACATCATACTGTTGCTTTTGTGTATATTTTATAAGAATTGACAAAGTGCAAAGAAAGCATGATTTTGGCAATCTGGATGATCTTGAGCTTAAAGACAAGGAAAGCTAATCGGTTTGT
Organism: Massospora cicadina; assembly: GCA_022478985.1. Taxonomy (NCBI): domain Eukaryota; kingdom Fungi; phylum Entomophthoromycota; class Entomophthoromycetes; order Entomophthorales; family Entomophthoraceae; genus Massospora; species Massospora cicadina. The sequence continues at coordinate 132,523 of JAKSZP010007922.1, forward strand.
TCACTTATCACTTATAAAACTATTTGGTCTTACTGAATAACAAATTGAAAAAGCATTATTTTTTTAGATTACAAGGCAATTTATGCTAAGATTGACCTCAACATGAGGTGGTAACATGAAGTGCTACACCTTATTGATACTGGGAATCATCCTTCATTTGCCTGCGTCTTATTAAGCGATCAAAAGTGGTTGATTGAGTTATTAGAGAAATTGACTATCTTATTACTTTTTTTATACTAGTGGTGCCCAACCAAAAAGGGGGAGCCGCCACGCATCTTTATTCACAAATGGGCCAAACAAAGGGGTTAATACAAATTAAAAAAATTCTAATATAGCCCCTAGATTATTAGCCTAGGAAGCTATATCAGATGGAGAGGAGGCTTTGGGGAAACTTTTGTCCGGCGCCCATTTTACCTGGTGGACCATGGTGGACAGCATTGGTGTGGGAGCATCAGCGACATGGGGCATAAGGAGGTATAGTTGGAGTTTTTCTTTGTTAATGAGGCTTGCGGTGTCCATCTCCTCGATGTAAGAGCAAGTTGATGCTCAGCAAAAATGATGAGAGCTGGCACACAAGTAAATGACTTGATGCGCCGGTGGGTTTCAGGATAATTGGGGTTGAAAAGAGAAGTTTTTGCTGCATAATTGACCATCTTATTGCAACTGAGGATTTTAGTATACTCTAAAAAATCCTTGGGAATCCCCATTTTTAATTATCAAAGTTAGTAATGGATCCAGTCATATGGTGAATGAATATATGATAAATTATTGTCTTACTAAAAATGATTCTTATTATTTTTTATCATTTTGATGATGCACTAGAATTCTTGGGTGGCATGCAATACTTTTTGTCCTTAGATCTTAGTTTGGGCTATTAGCATATTGAGTAGCCTAAATTTAAATAGGAGAGATGTGTCATGATTACAGCTCAGTGCTTGTACTAACCCACTCAGAAACCACAATGGTTGTGCAATGCTCCTGCTATTTTTAACAGGCCGTGTATAAATCTTAGGCGATTTAAATTTTGTTTTACAATAGTTTATCTGGAAAATGTAAACATATTATCCTAAATGTTTACAAGCACCAGAAACACTTGTTGAAGACTTCCGCCACCTTATCAAAGTTGATCTGAAAATTAAGCCTCAGAAGTGCAACTTCTTTCAAGTACAACTCAAATATCTTAACTCATTTATTAAAACTGTGCTTATTGATCCAGACAGCTAAAATCAAAGAAAAAATGATGTGGCTTAGGAGCAATCTTGATTTAAAGTTATTCCTCAAAATAGTTCCCTAATATTTCAATTTTGTTAATACTCGTTAATAAAACTGGTGTTTTATCTATCCCACCCTTTATATAATGGAGTACAGCTTGGCTGTGTAAGTCTTAATGATCATCCCCTCCAGCTAGATCATGAGCAATACCTCACAGGAGAAAAAAGGGCAAAAGATCCCTTTTTAGCCTCCTTCCAAGATCAGCATTTTGGCTCACGTGGTAGATGAGCGGTGGGTTAATGCTCTGACCCCAAAGATGCTCCCCTCTGCCCCCATTTTCTCTTTCTACTTTAATCAAGAAAATTTCTGGGTGTGATGAGAGGCTGTTTAGTCTAGGGACCTCAAGGCAGGACCTTAGGGCTATCCCAACCACGAAAAGATCACTGACAATCTTCAAGGAAACAATAACCCAACCCAACACCCCATATGAGCTCCAGTATGAGTAGTACTTTATATTGAGTTATTGCTTTTAGGATGAATCATGAATCAAACTCATAGATTGTTAAACTCATACTTGAGGTTTGGTTTATCAAATTACAGGATAGAACTTTTTCTTGAAAAACTTTAGGAAATAGTTCATTCATCAGCAAGAATTTATCCAAGGCTGGTAGAAATAATAAGGATTGCTCTTATCTGGAGCATGCAAAATAAAAACTTTAATGATTTGATTTGAAGCTCTTTCCAACTGAATACACTCTTCATGGTCTGCCGAATTAGGATTTCTCTCAGAGGCCAAAATGCAGACCAATTTCTAAGCTCTCTTTCTAAATTTCCCCCACCCCTACTACAAAGGTAGCTGCCTTCCTTAAGGCAGGTTGCCATTTTATTGTTTATTACGAATTTTCCTTTTAATATACCTATCTTTTTTTCACCTTTTTTAATTTGAAGCTCGCCCTTCAACCTATACTTTTAGGAACTTAAGTCAATCCAGCGATGTATCCCTTTATCTTTAAAAAGCTTCTGACTTCATTGAGTGGATGCTTCAATTCATCAATGCAGCGATGTATTCTGCAGAGATAAATATTTTGAGTTTGTATATTGTCAAACACCATTGCAAATCTATCCCGCACAGATACATTCTTGTGACCACGATATATCGTGATAATCCTCCAACAATTTGGCTCAATCTGTTTGATCATGCCCCAGTATTCATCCAAATCAATACTATGCAATGATTACAGCCGCGTATAAGAATGAGTTGTCGCCTTTTATGCCTCTCCTGCTCATGAGGTTGCCCCAGTAAGGCCCACGGTTGCCCCATGAAAGCTTTCTTTCTTGATAAAATATGCCTTTAATATGCATAATAAATGTTTTACCACTCACTTTATCATTGGAAAGTCCTATTATTAAGTCATTAGGTCAGCTACGCCCTTGGCATTCTTGTTCATACACTGGGCACTAACAACTATAGTGAATGGGCAGTCCTCTTTCAGTCATGTGAAACCAATATAGACTGCAATACAAAATGTTAACTGCCCTTTTACAAACTGAGGGTTATTCTGACTAAAGCGCCTATATCTATGTATCTGAATTTTAAGGAACTTTCAACCCAAATGGACATGCCCCTCACTGCCGTAGAGAAAATACTATCACAAAAAATGTTGTGGAAGTGAACTAGCTATGGCTTAATGTTGGCAAATTTTAATTTTTCACAAACAAAAATTACTTGGTAACTGATAAATATTGTCTGGCTGTTATCTACGTGTGTGTGAGAAATTCTGGGTTTAATCCATAGATTGCACTTGAAAGTAGTAACTGATCACGGTTCCCTTCTCAGGTCACAATATTTTAAAGAGCCAGAAGAGATCTGACCCTTTACCTTTGAAACTATAAGCCTACTTTTCTAAGATCAAGCACCTCGACACAGTAAAAATAAAAAAATCTAACCGTCTCTCTCAGATTCCACCATAGCCTTAGAGGCTGATCAATCTAAATAACTGTTTTAAAAAAGTGCTAACTAGCAATATGGCAATAAACTTGAGGAAACTCAATTCACATTAAAAATCTGAGGAAGAATAATTTTGTTAAAATGGGAAACCCCACAATGTTTTTAACAGCCTACAATAATATTTTCTAATCCAATCAAGAGGAATAACGCGAATATTGGTGCTCATAAGTTGATGGTGCATGGGCTTTATAAGAAGGCACTAAAACAGTTAAACAACACCACTAATGGATATTATAGATTATGATATTTATTTATCCAATGGAAGCCGACCAGGGGGCAGACATTACTGAAAGAGAAAGGAAGAAAGCATCAACATGAAACCTGATCAGGGTCAACTCCATCAAGGAAAGTATATCACCTCCAGATTGTGACTCAGATTTTTCTGGTTACATCATGGGTAAGGTTTTTCGTGTTATTAAACCTACTAACCTCCAATAGCTTCCTTCAGCTGGCACCCCAATTGATGTGAAAAAGATGGGAATCAAACCCGCAAACTTTAGGTTGGTAGCTGTACGCCCTACCAACTCGCCTTCTACCCCCTTATAGATTATGATATACTAAGATGTAAACTGATGTAGTGAAGTCAAGCCAAATCCTTTTTCCATAGGGTCATATCCCAGTAATTGGTAGATCTGATACTTCTTTGCACACCATCTAAAACTGTTGTGAGTCACTGAATAGTATTTATGGTCTGGTCAAATATATTTGTGGCCATAAATTACCTCACCAAGTAAGTGGAGGATGAAGCTATCAAGAACTTAGGCGCTCCAACAATGGCTAAGTCAATATTAGAAAATATAATACTGTGATGGCTTTCCGCAGTCCATCTGACAGATATTGGTGCTAGTTTCATGTCTCATGTAATTGCTAAGTTCAAAAATTAGATGGGTATTAAAGGGGTGTTGTCAATAACTTACCGCCCAAGACCAAAGGCACAGTGGGTTGGGTAAACAATACTCTCTATAAGTATTATGTGACAATTATTTATGGTCAAAATTATACATGGAACAATTTTTTGCATCTATCTGCTTTTGACCATAATATTACTTTCACTCATTGATAAGGTAATTCCAACTTTAAATATAATATGGGAAGCATCCCATGTGTCAGGAAGTTGATATGACTAGATGATATGCTACCTATATTGGTGGATCAGATTATTAATTGAGATGAGTCTTGAGATTAATGGGAAAGGTATATGAATAATAATCAATCAAAATGTTGATCATGTGGCGAATCAAGGGGAATTATGCCGAGATTCAATATAAACAAGAGCTTCTAGAAAAGGGAAGATGAATAGAAGACTATCAATCTGAGGATGCATCCAGCTTGGGGAACCGAGATATAAAGAGTCACATGGAGGATTGAAGGAAGAAGGTATTTTCCCAGTGATCAAGTGGTTGCAGATAAGTCTGCGATTTATATTAAATAAAGGTCAAATTAAAGGGCAATAGCTCCATATATAGTTTATCAAGATTTATTAGAAAGTTAGCGATCTTCATATCATCCGATCTGGTTGCCTAGTGGCTAATACCCTGTGAAAACTGACTTGGCATAATTAAGCCTATAACTGAGAATCAACATTGGTGCTCACTACAGGGGGACACTGGTCAACTGTAGTTCTTTGAAGCTAGGATATGATGACAAGCCCTCATTTGTTCTAACAAAATTTGATCATATTCTGCATGCAGTATGCTGAAGAAGCACGGGAGGCACCTAACAACGAACTGTCATTATTTACTGTAACTGAACTGTAGAATGATGAAGTTATGGTCAATCTGCAATTAGAAAACTGCCCTGAGCTGATGACTGACCAACAAGAACGCTCCACTAATGTGACCTCAGCAGCTGTGGGATATTATGGAGTGGCTGTTGGTGGATATCGCCTATATGAAGATGAGGCTGAGGAATACGCCCTGAGTTTGTTTTATAACCAACGAGAACAGGAAAATTGCTATGCACTGTACATAACTTATCTGGACGTGACTACAATTGGGTTGGCTCGCCGCCTTGGTACCCATGGAGTTGAGGATTATCTAGTTGCTTATGTGCAACCGTTGATTCACCAGCTACTGTGTGTGCTGGCTCACCACAATATAGAAATTGGAGATGTATTATGGTTTGCTCAAGCACAGAAAAACAATAATCGCCTCCTGATTGACTGCCTCAATTGTTCATTTTTGTAGGTACAAGGGGTGCTGGTACAGATGGACCATTGTGTTGGGGATGTCCGCCATTGTTTGGACATTTTGATACCACAATTGAGTTTAGAATTACCTCAAGTAATAAGAGAACTTTTGGATCAGCATGGCCTATCAGCAGAGTGGATTCAGGACATAACAACGCTGGGAAATAATACTGATTGCTTTATGATGGATCTAGCTGAATGGGCGGAAGCTCTCAGAGATGTGATTGCTCAGCTTAAGGAAAAAATGACACTGATGGAACATCAAGCGGCGGATCAAGTTGGTTCCTTATCAGCTAAATTAACCCAACTTATATCAAATGGAGTAACCAGCAAATGACAGATAACATTTATCCTTTGGTTGACGTCTCCCAAATATCTCCAGCTAATCCTCCAGGTTACACAACTGGAAGTTGTTAGTCAGCCTGAGCGCCATCAAGCCTTCCCTTTTCTAATTGGTGAGACAAGAGAGTATGTGGACATGCAACGGCGCCTTGATACCCTTCGATGGGCCAACAAGGAATTAGTATGGAAACAAGACTCCCTCCTTAACTAATTAAATGACGCCAATCAACAAGCGGGTAACACTAGTCAGCATCACACCCACATGTAAACCATAATTGAAGATGTCCTCTTGCGACTACAAGCTGTGGAGCAGAAACTGAATGTTGAGAGGGAATTCCATCAGAAGTTGCAAAATCAGTATGAAACACTATAACAGGAATTCCAGTATGGACGGTGTAGATGCTATTCAGTTAAAGTGGAGCAGTTGATCAATGAACATTTTGTGGAGCATGCCGGAGCTGGGGGAAGTGGTAAAGTTAGTGATGATTTGGGGAAGAATGCTATGGATCAGCAAACAAATATCCCTCAGGCGTTACGATGGACCCCCATGTGACACCACTTCTTCCAAGTCCTTTTTGATGGATTTGAGTTCATCCAGCCAGTCGTATATTAATGCACAAAAGGATGGTTCCCATAGTTGCTCTGGAACTGATTCAGCTGCTCCTTGCATCAGGAACCTGGAGCAAGGTGAAGTTGTTCAAATTGAAAAATTACCTCCTTTCAGTCTTGACAGGATTTACATGGTTACTTTAATTATTTTGAATTCGCTGTGGAAGGGGCTTCTGATCGACAAAAAGTGAAACTGTTACTGTCTGCTCTGGATGTGGAAAGCGCTGATCAAGTTACCTTCTATCTTCCAATTATCTCAGTATCCTACAAAGAAGTTAAAGCGATTGTTCTCTGGCTGTTTGGGGGCGCTACCAAGATGGCCCAACGGAAAGCTGACTTTATGACTATACAGTTTCACTGAAATGAGACCCTGTTAAAATACTGAATATTTCTTGGCGGAAGCACATTTACTACTTGGAGCTAACATTTTATCCACCAAGGATGTCAGTATAGTGATAAAGGTGGCCGTCAAACCACATTGGGAACTGTATAACGCTAGTCTCATGTTTTGGATGGAGATGCTGGACTTATCCAAATTGTGAACACCTTATGATGACTCTCCACCACGATCAGTGCCCCAACGCAGCCTGAAAAACCTCTGCCATCTCCGCTCCAAACTCTTCAGGATATGGGCTGCAGCAACTAGGTTATCAGCCACTGGAACGTATTCATCCCTCATATGAATCAGTGGACCCCTTTCGGCCTATGTACACTTTGCCAGTTCGTCCATGACCTTGGAATCGTACCATCAACTTCTGAACTGGTCCTCCAACCACAAGCTATATATGTGAACCTTTTATTAATACTTGTTTCCAGTATGGATGAAGAGGGCATTATGCAGGTAATTGCCTTAGAAAACCATAAGTGCATGTGATGCCAACTGAGAAAACTGAGCAGGGAAAACTTGAGAGGAGTATAGAAAGGACGCTCTACCTCCTCTAAGTCCAATTCACTTGTCCCTAACGATTCCCAAATGTCTTTTGGGTAGAAGTCAAACCTCAGTTGGATGATTTTTTATACCAACAGCTTCCATCAGATACCCCTGCTTCTGCTTCTGGGAATAAAAATTCACCCTCAAGCCCCAAGTTCTGCCAGGACATGCAGAAGCCATATGCGTGGCAGATCCTGGAACAGACCAAACCAGCAACGTGGATCCCTCGACGGACGTCTCCTCTTTAGTGGGGGTTAACATAGCCATTCCAGTGGAAAAAATCGCTAGTGAGTATCCTCAGGTTGGCAAGGGCATTTCCTACTTTTTGAGTAACACAAAGCCTCTATATGTACATGTAATAAACACTGATGGTTCTTCTTACTCAGAATGCACTTACTGCAACATTTTCGTTCAAAACACAGAAATCCGCGCTATCCTAGACATGGGAGCCTCTGTGAACATAGTCTCTACCCGGCTGGTAACTAAACTTCTGTTGAAACTGGATGTGGACCATTGAGTAGTATATAGGATCACAGAGACACATAGCACTGTGTCTGAAGGAGCATATAGCGCATTGCCTTTATGAAAGGGCCATTCCAGGCTTCCGCTCTGGCAGTGGTTTTGTCAAATAACAAATATGACATGTTAATTGGCACTGCATTTATGAGAAAATTTGGTGTTGAGATAAAATATGTCGGAGGAATCTCTTACTTTAGGCAACAGATCCATATATTTTAACTCTTGAGGAATCCAACGGATCCATTCAGCTCTAGTCAAATCAATCTAGCATACAGCAATTGAGTGATTCCTGTTCGTTATTGATGACTAAAGTGGCGGACCAGGGCCCTCCCCACCAGATTTATGAGTACAAAGGGATCCCACTTCAGGCAGTGAGCGCTTTGAGCCTACCACCGGACACCAGTGCATATTAGGGACTGAGCTTGAAATATATGTCCCTAAAGGGCTTTATGGAAGAATTATGGTGCCTCACCAACACTTGTGGCTTGAACCACATTTGTCTCCAGGGTTACTGCTACCTGGAAATGGGGAGGTGAAAGTGCTTCTAGTGAACTTACAGAAGGAGATGTTAATGATCCAGCAGCATCAAGTGGTGGCTTACCTAAACTTAGTTCCTATAGAGGAAGTTCGCCATATTAATAATTTTTCACTCATGAGAGGATCTTGGACTACCAGCAAGTTCATCATTTGGTGCATTGACCATGGTTTCACAGGAAGCGCTTACAGGATTATTGGCGGAACATCAAGATAAGGCTATGGCATTATTTGAAAAGTATTGAGATATTTTTGCACGTGACAATCATGATTTGGGGTGAACTAAAGGGGTGGTACATTGGATAGATATGGGGGATCACCCTCCAATTTGATTGTGACCTATTAGATGATCAAAAGTCGCGGAAGAGGTTGTCTATGACAAGGTGGATAAACTTATTGTTCAATGGATGCTAGAGTTGTCAAACGGTCCATGGGCATCACCAGTGCTCATTGTAAAGGAAAAAGATGGCTCTAATTGAGTGGTTATTGACTATCACAAACTCAATAACATAACAAAGAAGGATTCCTACCCTCTTCCGTGGAATGACAACATGTTAGACTGATTGGGTGAGCGAATTATTTTCCGCCATGGATCTGATCCCGGGGTACTGGCAGACCAAATCGCCATCATCAGAATAGGAGAAATTTGCGATCATCACTTTGAGAGGGTTATTCCACCCCAAATCATATGTCACAAGGGTTGTACAACGCCCTGGCTACGTTCCAGCGTGCCATGGATACAATTTTAGGTGATTTAAAGCTGTCCTGCATCTTAGTTTACCTTGACGACATCAATATGTTCTCACAGACGTTTACAGAGCATCTTGCACACTTGGAACAAGTTTTTCAGAGCCTCGCTGCCGCCAATATCAAAATTAAGCCTTGGAAGTGCCATTTCTTTAAAGAACAATTAGAATACCTTGGGTTAGTTGTGGATTCAAACGGGCTTAAACTGCAGCCAGCTAAATTGGAAAACATAAGCAATATGACTCACGCAGGTAATAAGTGGGACATTAAGCGTTTCTGGTGATGATCAGGTATTACTGACAGTTCATTCCCAATTTCAGTTGCATTGGGGCCCCACTCTTCGAGTTGTTAAATAAAAACGCTTCTTTCAATTGAACAGAATGATGCCAGAATGCTTTTGATGTGCTGCAAACCGCGTTAGCAAGTGCACCCATTTTGCAATATCCCAACTTTGACAAACAGTTCATAGTGCAAATGGACGCATCCCTCTCCGCTATAGGGGCAGTATTATTTCAAAAGGACGATGATGGCGTGGAGAATCCTGTTGCCTTCTGTAGTCAAAGCTTGAACTGTCACAAACAAAACTACACCTTGACCAAGCGGGAGTGTTTAGCGGTGATCTACGCTTACAAACAGTTTTGGGTATATTTACATGGGGTAAAATTCCATGTAGTGATGGACCACGCTTCCTTGCTTTGGATACAGAATCTGTGTAAACTGGAAGGACGGCTCGCACATTGGGCTCTGAACCTCCAGGCATATGATTTTGAGATAATACACTATCTGGGAGCAAAACATCAAAATGTGAATTGTCTTTCTCAGCTGCCAACGGTCGTTATCATGTCAGATTTAGCTGACATAACGTATGAGAAGATGGTGGCAAACAAATACCAGGATGAGCTGCCACAGGTGATCAAGGTATTAGACGGACTCAGGAAGGATACTTTCCTAGGTGGGGAAGAACTATATAAGCAGATTGGAGATTTGACGCTGAGTTTCAACAAACCTTCAGCTAGACCCTGGATTATTATAAATGATCATTGGGCTGTAGAACATGGAGGATTGTGGAAAACGCTGGAGTTTTTGTGACCCCAATACTACTGGGAGAGCATGCATTATGACATATTGGAAGCGGCTTGTTGTTGCCATCAGTGTCAACTGGAAAAGCCTTTCCACAAGAAGACCACATACCAGCTGGTTAAACCCCAGCTCGCCTGGCACACCATTTCCATTGATGTAGTGGGACCTCTGCCAATTAGCGCCAATCGATCCAAGTATATAATCATTGCCATCAATCATTTGACCCGATGGGTGGAGGCAGGGATAATAGCGACTTGAGCGCGGTCACCACTGCCAAGTTTATTATGGAGTGTGTTATACAGCAACACGGCTGCCCACAGTTCTTTCTGATGGATAATGGAACTAACTTCACTTTTCACATCCTGCTGAAGTTGAACGAGTTGATGGCAATTCGCAGGGTTTTGACCACCCCCTATCATCCAGAATCAAATGGAAAGGTGGAGCAGGTCAACAGAACCCTAGGAACATTCTTCATAAATTGGTAAAAATCCAACCCTATGGAATGGAGTGTCCTTCTACCTACAGCTTTGTTTGCATATAATATCAGCTATCATTCAACTGGTAAGAGCCTGTTCCAACTTCTGTATGGTCAACATCTGGCTCTGCCTGCCTTGCTTTACTTGTTTGTAGGGGATACTGGTAGGGTGGACCCACAGCGATATTTGAAGACTCTTATGGACACATTGATTAAGCTTCAAATGGAAGCCTATTTCACTGGTTTAGCCAAAGTATTTGCGATTAAGCAGCCAATCAGAAGTGATGGAACGGACTTCCACTGTTCCCTGTAGGAGACCATGTCTTATTCCATGACCAGCATGGGTTTGGGTGAAAAAACAAGCTCTCCAACATCTGCCAGGCTGTTTGAGATAATTGAGAGACTGACATGGATGTCTACACTATTAAGGAACCTGTGGGGGGTCATATTATCACCTGAGTTCACACAAAGTTTCTTTGAGCATATAAACAGTAAGAGCCTATTGTCCAGTCAAAGGGGGGTAATGTCAGGAAGTTGATAAGACTGGATGATATGCTACCTGTATTGGCAGATTGGAGTATAAATTGAGACGAGTCTTGAGATTAATGGGAAGGGTATATGAATAATAGTCAATCAAAATGTCAATCATTCAGAAAAACAAAGGGAATTATGATAAGATTCAATATAAATGAGAGCTTTTAGAAAAGGGAAGAATAATAGAAGACTACCAATCTGAGGATGCATCCAGCTTGGGGAACCGAGATATAAAGAGTCACATAAAGAATTGAAGGAAGAAGGTCTTTCCCAGTGATCAAGTGGTTGCAGATAAGTCTGCGATTTATATTAAATAAAGGTTGAAATAAGGGGTGATAGCTCCATATATAGTTTATCGAGTTTTATTAGAAAGTTGGCGATCTTCATATTGTCCAATTTGAGTGCTCAGTGACTAATACTCTGTGCAAACTGACTCGGCGGAATCAAGCCTGTACGCTGAGAATCAACACCATGCTAACTCCTGTCCTATAATTGTGCCCTTGAAGAAAAATAAGTTCCACTCATCCCTATAGAAATCACAAAAACATTAATTTAGTTGCATATTAAAGCCTACTCCAATGAATTGTATTGGGAAGTAGGAATGAGAAAGTGTAACAAGGCCTTATGGACCTTACCCAACTTCACCAATAGGGAGTGGGACCTATACTATAGTAGCTATGGACATGAATGGACTAGCAAATTAGAGTATATTTGAAAGAGGACCAATTATGATCATTTAGAGGATATTGATGCCTACAGTTTGAAAGATCCAATAAGGGGCTTCCTCATATACTGGATGCATGCTAAGTTCCTAAAGAGATACCAGAAGAGAATTGGACTTATGGCCATGGTTTTCTTAATGACTATATCTACCACCTCTCAGTTTTGTTCTCTGTTGATTATCCAAGTGGGGGAAGTTTCAAGTTGGTCTGAACAAACATATGTACCATATAAATTTTTAATCATAGTTGACTAATGACTAGATTGAGTTTTTGATTGATCTGGTTAGTATGCCAGAATAAATATGTGTACTAATTTAATGATTACTTTATTAAGTTGTATCACTATTGCAAATGTTATTATATTTTGTATTAGGGATCAACTCTTATTAGTAGTAGAATTGAAAGTACAACTGATTCCTCTCCACCTCATTGGTGATAAACCCCAAATCAATATATTTACATCAACTTACCTCAGTTTCGCATCCTTATAACTCAATCAATTATCTTTATATTATCCCCCTTGCATCTACGTCATTGTAAACCTGTTGATATGATTTTTTACTATGTTTCTTGGTCAACTGTGATGTCTCATCCCAGTTAGGCTGATTGCTGGTAGCTGAAATACCTTGACCTTTAGGCACTAATTTCCCTTTTTTGCTGAACAATTATTCAAATAAACTAATATATTTAAGAGCATTAAGTTACCAAGTAGATGGGATATAATGGGATTCTGGGATCTCAGATAGATCATTATACAGGGAGTTTTATTTTTGAAAAGGATCTGGTTCTTTATTAGGATTTCATCTAGAACCACAAGGAATATTATTATTTGAGAGCCCTGAAGCTTACTGGTAGAACATATAGCCTAAGTATGCTTATTTTACATATATTAGGAATCCTGTTACAACCAATTAAGCTTTTAACTTATGATTTTTCTAGTTGCTACCATCATACAGTAAGCCTCTTTGTGCATGCTACCAGTGCATTTGAAATATGAAATCACAGCTCTAATTTCACAAACCATGTTTATTTTGCTATAAAGGAATGATTAAAGCCTTTATATTACTTCAGGACGTGATTTTCTTACAAGCCTTTTTAAAGGCTTTAGCCTATAGAGCCCACATATCTATCAGAAGACACTAAAAGCAATTTTAGGTACATTTAGTATAGTTAGAAAATATGGATATTCTTACATAGACTAATATTTCATTGTTGCATACTAATAGATACCCAAAAATATAGTATTTATGTCAGGAGAGTATCTATAGCTCTCCAGAGCCCTTCTTGGCAGTGCACAAAGCACAGGACCAATCAAAGGAACTCGTCGTCAAAGTGACTGTTGAGATTCCAATATGACTAAGCAATAAGCTAGTGTCCTGGTAAAACATTAATTAGATGCAAAGAGAGTTCTGAGGGCGAGTAATAGGTTAGAGTAATGCGAGGTGAATTGATCAAATCAATTAGGGTTCAGCAATTGAGGAAATTTCATTGAAGCTTTAATGATCAAATGAATTCTACATTGATAGTGAACTGAGATTAACTAAGTAAAATGTGTTGAATCCCTTGAAGAATACCGAGGGTTAAGGGTTGAGTGAGAGAGAGAAGGAGAGAGGTTTTTTGAGTAGAATAAAGAAGAGAGGAAGAAAGAAGAAGTGAGCAGGAATAAGTAGAGAGCGTAAGCAGAGAGGGTCTGCCGGTTAGATTGTATTAAAATAAATAGTAGCGAATCTGGGGAGAATGCCTCATATTTTTATACAAGTTTATCACGTTTAATTGAGTGACTAAAGATCTCCATATCATTTGGCCGTTGCTCAGTGGGCTATACCCTGCGCAACTCATTCAGCGGAAATAATCCATATCCTCCAAAAAGTTAACAGTGGTGCTCACTACAGGGGGCCCATTGATCAACTAACAACAGCTTCATCAATTGCACCTATGGTGCAACCAGCTCGCTTTGATGAGGTACTACCCCTGGTGATTGAAATATCTCACTATGGGGAACTGAAGATTATTTTGGATACCTTACTTCAGGAGCAAAAAGTGCTTTTTCATGAAAATAATAATAATACTGAGAAGCTCAACCATGCCTTCCGCCAACTTCTCCTGGTAGGTGACCATGCCAACTAACTTGCCAACCTCTTGAGCAGCACAACGGAGAGAGCTAGACTGTGCAGAGTATAAATTAGATAAGTTTGTTAAGGAAAATAAAATTTGCAGTGACAGGCTGCCCTCATTTAACCGTGATGGTAACATACATGGGTTTTTCAAGCGGTTTGAGTTTGCCATAGAGGGGCTTCTGATCGATAAAGAGCTAAACTGTTGTTATCTGCGTTGGATGTTTCAAGTGCTGATCAAGTTACTTGTTATCTTAAAAACAGTACTGTAGCTTATCAAGAGGTGAAGGAGATTGTAATTCGCCTGTTTGGGGGCAAAGCAAAAATGGCTCAGCGCAAGGCGGACTTTTTAACAATATCTTTTCAAAAAATGAGTCTTTAATACAGTTTTTGGAGCGATTCACTAATATAGCTCATGTGTTGTTGGGTGCAGATGTCTTATCTAATGAGGAGGTGGGCATAGCAATGACAGCGGCTATCAAGCCCTACTGTGAATTGCATAATGCTATGGCATACACTCTTCAGGAGGATGATGAGTTACTCAAAATCATCCATCATTTACGCCATTTATCCGTCACCTTTAGTGCTCCCAATGTGGAGCGGAAGGATCTGGTAACTGCCACTGATATTCCGCTAAACAAAGGATCCCGCCAATATGGGGGCAATTGGTGGGTCACTCCTTGGCTACTTAACTCATGGACGGGTCCTTTACGTCCCTATTATGATCAAACCACTTATCCTTGGGCTCATAATAAACCATGGTTCAATAGTAGACCTAGACCTTCTGGGGTGATTCAGAGATGAGTGCCGGTCCCAAATGTTTGTTTCTTGTGTGGCCAAACAGGTCATTATGCGGTTAGTTGTCAGGCCAAACCAAGTGTCCACGCAGTATCCGTTGTCCCATATAAACAGGGAAAAGGGAGAGCGGAGTAGATATGGGATGATCTGCTTCTGCTGCTTCAAATGTAATTGTCCCTGATGTTTATCATGAATACTTTGTGTCAACCCTGGGGCACACTCTGAGAATTTATTATACCAACAGATCCCTTACCACCTTTTGGCCTCAAGCCGAGGTAGAGACCCCAATAATGCAGACATGGGGTTCCTCCAAGACGTGTATAAGCCATACGCCTAGCAAATCCTCGAGTGGAATGGTACAATTGGCGGTGAACCCTCCGCATATGTCGCAGCTTTGGAGGGGGTGGAGGTGGCAATTCTTGTAGAAAAGATTTCCCAAGAGTAAACTCATGTTGGGGCTGGTATGTACACTTTTCTGGATAATCAAACGCCCTTAAATGTTTATGTATTGAACACCAAGGGTTCTTCTTATTCGGAATGCACCTACTGTGACATATTTTTGCAGAATACCAAAATTTGGGTGACCATTGATACAGGCGCTCCTGTCAATATAATATTCACCAAGCTTGTGGCTAAGCTTCCACTGAAGCCAGATGTGGACCACCGAGTAGTTTATGGAACTGCTGGGGCACAGAGTACTGTGTCAGAAGGCGCATATATCTCATTGCCTTTGAGGTTCAGGTCAACTGACGCATTTGCTCCAGCTGTGGTGTTGCCTAATAACCACTATGACATGTTAATCAGGGCTGCATTTACGCAGCACTTTGGGGCTGTGGTCAATATGGTGGACGAAACCATTAATATCCTGGGACAATGGATCCCTATCTATTTTACTTCCAGCGGAGTCCCAGATGCCCAATCTGCTCCAGTTAAATTAATCTTGCCTATAGCGATGGTGTGATTCCTGTAAGATATCAACAGATGAAGCGGAAGACCCAAACGCTTCCAAACCAGATTTATGAGTATAAAGGGATTCCGCTATGAGCTGCAAAGGCCTGGACTATTCCTTCTGGGCATCAGGTCATAATTGGGACAGAGCTCGAGATTGATATACTGGGAGGTCTGTATGGAGAGGTTGTGGGGCCTTATCAACAATCGCAGCTAAAACCTCATGTGACTCCTGGGTTACTGTTACCAGGGCAGGGGGAAGTGAAGGTGATGGTAGCTAATCTGCAAAAGGAGGTGATGAAGGTTCAGTGGCACCAAGTGGTGGATTACCTGCACCTTCACCCATATTGATGAGGTCCACCAGGTACATGACTTTGGTTCTTGGGAAGATCTTGGCTTGCCTCTAAAAACCACCTTTGGCGTAATGACAGTGGTTCCGCGGGAGGCGCTAACTGGTCTATTGGAGGATCAGAAGGACAGGGTGATGGATCTGTTTGAGAAGTATCACAGCATTTTTGCAACTGATGATCATGATCTGGGTTGCACTTGTGGTGTCATGCATTGGGTGGACACAGGAGACCACCCCTATCAGGTCATGACCTATCTAATGCAAAGGCAGCAGAAGAAGTTGTATCTTCAGAAATAGATACATTGGTGGAACAAGGAATGTTGGAGCCATCAAAGAGTCCCTGGGCATCTCCAGTGCTCATTTTCAAAAAGAAAGATGGCTCCAATCGAGTAGTAATCAATTATCAAAAGCTTAACAGCATTATGAAAAAAGATTTGTACCCACTTCCACGAATTGACGACAATTTAGATTGGTCAGGTGGGGCCAAGTATTTCTCTGCTATGGACTTGATATCAGGGTACTGGCAGATTGAGTTGCCAGCGGCGGAACAAGAAAAGTGCGCTATTATTACCTCTAAGGGATTGTTTCAGCCTACACGTATGCCACAGGGTTTGTGCGGTGCCCCTGCTAAGTTCCAGCGGGCTATGGACACTATTTTGGGTGACCTAAAGCTGTCTTGCATTCTTGTCTACCTTGACAATATCAACGTATTTTCGCAGATGTTCACAGAGCATCTTGGACACCTGAAGAAAGTATTTCGCCACCTAGCTGATTCTAACATCAAGATTAAGCCCCAAAAGTGCCACTTTTTAAGGAACAATTGGAATACCTCAGCTTTGTGGTAGACTCCAAAGGGCTTAGTCCTCAGCCAGCCAAGGTGGAAGCCATACGCAAGATGACTCAGCCAAGCAGTAAATGGGATATCCAGGTGTTCTTGGGGATGGTCAGTTACTACCAGCGGTTCATTCCCATCTTCAGCTGTATTGGGGCTCCACTCTTTGAGCTACTCAACAAAAACGCTGCCTTCAACTGGACGGATTGATGTCAAACCGCTTTTGATGTTTTATAGCCCACGTTGGCTAGCGCGCCTGTTTTGCAATACCCCAATTTGAAAAAGAGTTTATTGTGCAGACGAATGCTTCGCTTTCTGATGTAGGGGCTGTGTCATCCCAAAAAGATGATGATGTGGAGCATCCCATTGCATATTGCAGCCACAGCTTAACTGGCCCGAACGGAATTACACTGTGACTGAGTGGGAGTGTTTAGCGGTAATCTATGCATATAAATAATTCTGGGCTACCTATATGGGGTAAATTAAAGTGGTAACAGATCATGCCTCCTTGCGCTGGCTACAGAATCTGCAGGAACCTGAAGGGTGGCTTGTAAATGGGCTTTAAAACTCCAAGCATATGATTTTGAAATCATGCATCAGCCAGGGGCGAAGCATCAGAATGCAGAATGTCTTTCCCAATTACCCACGGTCGCCATTACAGCAGATGTAGCAGACATAATGTATGAAAAAATGATTGTGGGCAAATATCATGATGAGCAGCTGCCCGTGATCAAAGTGTTAAATGGGCTTAGGCAGGATACCTTCTTGCGCAATGGGGATTTATATAAGTGGATGGGGGAATTGACACTGAGTTTCCCAAAATCCTCTGCCAGGCCTGCGATCATTATGGATGCCCATAGGGCGGTAAGTCATGGAGGGTTGAAAAAGACGCTGGAGTTCTTGCAACCCTGCTAATATTGGGAAAATATGCACTACGATGTTCTTGGACTATTGGTTGTTGCCATCAGTTCCTAGTGGAGAAACCATTCCACCAAAAAACTACCTACCAGTTAGTTAAGCCTTGGTTTGCATGGCATACAGTTTAGTTAGACGTGTTGGGGTCTCTGCTGACTGGCGCGAACTTCTCCAAATATATAATAGTTGCCATCGACCATTTGACAAGATGGGTGGAAGCAAAGTCTATCAAGTATTTGGGGCTGTCACTACCGCCAAGTTCATCCTGGAGTGTGTTATATAGCGCCATGGTTGTACACAATTTATCCTAACAGACAACGGAACCAATTTCACATCACATATATTGGCCAAGTTGAATGAGCTCATGGCAATACGCGGGGTTTTAACTACCCCCTATCACCCTAAATCTAACAGTATGGTGGAACGGTTCAATGGGACCTTGGTAAATATTCTACGCAAGCTCATAAATGAGCAGCCGTCATACTGGAGCACCCTTTTATCCACCGCTGTCTTCACATACAATATCAGCTACCATTCAGCAATGGTAAGAGTTCATTTAAATTGAACTATGGACGACATCCAGCGCTACCTGCTTTGCTTTACTCCTGTGTAGAGGATACCGGCGGATTTGAGCCCTCCGCTATTTGTCTACCTTAACAAACATGCTGATTAAGCTCCAAACCAAGGCATATTCCACTAGTCTTACCAAGAAGGTTTGGGATCATGCGGATGATCAATGTAGACGCAGCAGTCTTCCACAGTTTGGGGTAGGGGAATTAATCCTGTTTCATGACCAACATGGGTTTGGAAGAAGGAACAAGATAGCCAGCATATGGAGTGGACAATTTGAGATCATCGAGAAGTCTAGGGCTGATGCCTACACCATTAAGGAACCCGCAGGTGGTCAGATAATCAACTGAGTACACATGAAGTTCCTTCTGCCCTACAAGCAATAGATGCTTATTGTCCAGTCAGGGGGGTAATGTCAAGATTTTAATATGACTGGGCGATAAGCTATTGTTCCCGTGAATTGTTAATTAGATGCGAAGTAAGTTCTGAGGGCAAGTAATAGATTAGAGTAATGCAAGGTGAATTGATCAAATCAACTAGGGTTTGGTAATCAAGGAAATTCTGTTGAAGCCTCGATGATCAAATGAATTCTACATTGATAGCTAACTGAGAATGACTAAGGTAATGTGTCAAATCTGTTGAGGAATACTGAGGGTTAAAAATTGAGAGAGAGAGAAATAGAGAGGTTTTTTTTGAGTAGAAGAGAGAAGAGAGGAAGAAAGAAGAAGTGAGTAGAAATAATTAGAAGCATAAGCAGAGAGGGTCTTCCAGTTAGATCATATTTTAATAAATAATAGTGAAGCTGGGGCGATTGCCTCATATTTTTATATAAGTTTTTTACGTTTAATTGAGGGACCAACGATCTCCATATCGTTTGGCTGTTACTCAGTGGGCTAAACCCTGCGCAACTTGTTCAGAGGAAATAAGCCATATATATGCCAAAATGTTAACAGTTACTATAAAAAAAGCCCAGCAGAGGGTGCTGGAGCTAAAAAGACATAAGGCGAGGGTGTTGAGCACTGCTAAAGTAATAGTAACTTGATCAGACCCCAGAACTTGGCTGTGGTCCAGAGAGCTGTTAGTAATCGATTTTTGTGGCGTAGGGCGCACTGATAATTGGGTTTGGAGGGAACCTAGTAGGACTTGCATTGTACCTGAGGCTGTGAAAGTTTTAAATGTAAAAAACTTGGTTCACACCTCACAAGATCTCCTCAAAGAGTTCCACGCACAGATGCACCCAAGTCAACATATAAAAAATGTAAAATGAGAAAGGGCTTATTGGGAAGATGACCAGTGAGAAACGTTGGTCTCAAGTGAACATAATTAAACAAACTCAGGGAAATTCTGGGTCAGTGGAAGAGGTCCCAGCCTTGGTGCACCAACTAGGTGCACACTCCAATGAAAGGGTAGCATACTTCAAAACTTACCTTACTTGAGTGATTGATTGAAGTTGTACGTGACCCAAACTTGTATTTTATAAATGGAACGGGGTTGAACCCCCATTCCCCAATTAACTGGATCATACCATTGTTGTTAATTAAATAGCTTTCCCATTTTAATCGCCTAAGCCAAAACAAGTGCTGGGCGTTTTGCACCTCACGTGTACCAATCTGAGTATATGGCCTGTACCCAGCGTTGGTACAAGGTGTGCTTGAGGTCAGGAAGGGACTGAAGTTTAACCTTCTGGATCTCCTGCCGCCCAGCCTTGTCCTTGGTTTGGTGCCTTCTATCAAGTCATGTAAACATGACATTACCCTCTCCTACTTTTTGGGCTCCACCCCCCTCCAGGGGCATTCGCCAAGGATTGGTTTTTATAGGGAGGAGCCAACTTCATGGCAGCGACGGCTGGCTTGGACTTCGATCCTTCAGCTTCATGGCAATGCTCATGGAATGCTGAAATTAGCTCTTGCAAATGAGCGCAACCATATGCTGGGATTCAACTGTTCTACGTTGTATCAAATCCCTTCCATGATACAAAATACCCAAGCCTTCTTATTACCTGACGAGAGGCAAAAATCTCCTTCAATTCCCACTCTGGCGCCCCATCCACGAGATAATCTTTGGGAGTCTCTTGAAGAGGGCCCTCAAACAACGTGAGCTTGCTTTCATGAAACACTGAAATGATTCGAAATGAAGTTGGGAGAACCAACTGGTTTGAGGCATGGCCATATTTTTGACAACGGGGTATTTCCCAATCCTCTTTGGTCCTAGTTTTTTGCATGGTTGCTTTATTGGTATGTTTTTAGCATCCAGCATCACGAGATCTCCTTTCTTGTATGCTTGTTCAACTTGTCTCTTACCATCAGCGTTTTCCTTGTAAGCCCACATGGCCGCATCTAAATTTGTGCTCATCCCCTGGTGTACTTTCTTGATTAATTTTTCAAAGTCCACCACCGCTTCCAACTTGGATCCACAACTGGACTCCATGTTGAAGGCGGGATTGAAGCATTAGTTGGGAAGAAAGGGGAACAACCGATTGATGCATGTTGGCATAGTTATAGCTAAGATGGGCCATAGGAAGATGGGAAACCCAATATTAATGATCTGTGACAGTGCAACACCGCAGGAACTGTTTGAGACACTGGTTCACTCGTTCAGTCTGACCATCTGATTGGGGGGATAGGCTGTTGAACGGCAGAGACTGATTTGCAGAGTCTTACACAACTTTTCCCAAAAGACAGAAGTAAATTGGGGCCCTCAATCGCTAATTATTTCTTGGGGGACCCTGTGAAGGGCAAACACATTAGTAACAAAAAGCCTAGCCATCTCAGCCGTGGTGACTGTGATTCCATAAGGGATAAAATGGATGAACTTCAATAAACGGTCCACCACCACCATGATAGCATCATAGCCATTAGATACAGGCAATTCTACATTAAAATTAACTGATAGGGAAGTCTAAGGCCCATCAGTCTTTTGAACTGGTACCAACAACCCTACTAGCAGCTGGCAATTCAGTTTCATTTGATTGCAGATCAGGCATGCTTTACAATACCATCCCACCCAAGCAGGTAAGCTTTTACAATTGTAGGTGCGCCGAAATAGTTCTAGAGTCTTCGCCTTTCTGGATGACTAATGGTGATACTGTTATGATAGTCCCAGATGATTTCCAGGAGAAGTGGTCCAGAAGGAACCCATAGGCGCCCCTGAAACCACACCATCTCGTTCTTTACATAATAAAACTCTGGTAATATCCTCCTGATTTAATGCGCTCTTTGTAAGGACCATAGTATATTCGGCTGACAAAGACTGAGAAAGGACTACCTTTCTGAACATACTATATTCCTCCGCATTTTATAGAGGAGCGAGCGCTGGCCCATTCGCCAAGGGAGAGGAAAGTTGAGACACTTTTTTACCTGATGTAATCATTAGATAGGTATTATGCACCTCAACCTCCTTAGGATCAAGAGCTAGGGCAGGGTTGCAGCTCAAAGCATCTGCCAAAACATTCTCCTTGCCCTTTGTAAAAACATAAGAAACACAAATTGTGAAAGGTCTCATGCCAGAGGGTTTTCCATGGCGTTAAGACATGAGGTGCGCGATAGTACAGTAAGGCACCATAATCTTTATGTATGCGGAAGTGTTGAGATGAGCCATGCAAAAGATGATGCCAATAATTAAGCGCCTCAACCACTGCTAATAGCTCTTTATCATATACGGCGTAGTTTAACTCTGGTAGAGACATCTTCGTAGAAAAATATCCCACTGGATGCTAAATTCCATTTTTGCCTAATTGCAATAAGGCAGCCGCTATGAGCGAGTTAGAGGCATCAGAAGCAAGAATAAACTCTTTATTGAGGTCGACATGGCAAAGAACGGAAGTGGACATTACTTTACACTTTACTGCTTGAAAGGCATCCTCCAAAAATGGGGGACCACTGAAGTACTTTTTCCCCTTTTGACTCATGCAAAGGCGCCGCAACTTTGAAAGATTTGGTGTGAACTTCTTAAGGAACGTACATGTCCCCAAAAAGTTTCTCAAATCCTTAACTGAAGTTGGATTGGGCCATTCATGAATCGCCTTCTCCTTGTCTGGAGTTATCATGTGCCCTTGTTCAAACACGACGTTGCCCAGAAAGGTGACTTGAGACTTAAAGAACTCATACTCACTAATTTTCAGCGCAAGATTGGCAGATCTCAAACGCTCCACCACCTGCCAAAGGTGAACTGTATGGGACTCATTGTCAGGGGAAATTACCAAAATATCATCTATATAAGCTACTGCGCATACCCTAGAAACTCCCCCAAAGCCGCATCAAAAATACGTTGAATGATAGCAGGGGCATTTTTAAGCCCAAAGGGTATAACCCGAAATTGGATATTCCTTTTCTGGTATGGAATGTGGTAAACCACTCCTGGCCCTTCTTAATACAGATCTGATTGAACGCATTTAAACAATCCAGCTTGGAGAAGACTCACTCCTTCTCCAAATAGCGTGCAATCTGTGATTTCAGTGGATGGAATGTAAGTCTGGTACAGTGACGTTGTTGAGATTCCCATAATCTACGCAGAAGCATAAGGTACCATCGGCCTTCTCAACTAAGAGAAGTGGGGAACATACAGGGGAGGTTGCTTTAAAATAGCCCCTTTGGCTAACTGCTCCTTAACCCATACATCTAAGGACTCTTCCTCCCATACCATCAACAGATAATTGGGAAGATATACGCACCAAATCAACGGTGAGCTTGAACTTGCAATAGAAACTCTGAATTATCCAGTAGTGTATTGGCTGAAGCTGCATCAAATGAAGAATTCAACCCCTCCAAACAGGAAGGTAAGGGGACCTCCAACGTGGGCTTCAACAACGGGCAAGACTGAGAGTGTGAATAGTGGGCCAGTAAGGCAAATCGTCCTGAAAGTTGTCTTCAGCCAAAGTAACAACCAACTTGTGACCATTCTTTAAAGTTAAGGATATGGTATTTTCTTTCAAATTAGTCCTGACGTCAAATTTTCGCCACCACTCTACACCCAAAATGATGGGTTACAAGAGTTTTTGATAGCTTGATAGTGGTCAGAAAAATGGTAGGTGCCAACTGATAGCTTATGACCCCAAGATTTTCAGGTGAAAAACCTTGAAAAGCCCCTCCTTTAACCATACCACCTGAAAAGAAACTCAGCTCAAAGTAGTCATCAAGGTCTTGGTCCATAAAATTCTAAGAGGCTGCAGTATCCACCAAGATAGTAGTGCTGATTTTCCCTAAAGGGGATAAAAGGGTAGCCGTCAACAAAAAAATATCCAGAATAATCTTTATGCAAAGCAGAAAATGTCAACAACTCGCCAGAAAACCTCTTCATATGGCATAAACATTCCTCCTAGGTATGTTTTTAATCATAAAATGGAGAGGGATAGTTGGCCGCTCTTACTACTGAGGCCACATATACCACCATATCTTCAGCAACTGCATAAACATTTTTAAAATTCAATTATAACACCTTCTCCACCTCCTGGGATCTTCATATCATGGTTGTGGTCAAGCGTAGGTTCTCTGGAGTGCTCTGATACACTGGAATGGGGTCCACTTCTAAGCCATATGGTAAGAGACATAGATCAGTAGTGTATGTGTAAACGTCATTATAAAACGTGTTTTGGACCATGAATGACTCTATACCCCTTTTCATGACAGGTTGTATGACGTTATTTAAGGCCAACACCCCCAGACCCTTTGTCAATGATCCCGCCTGCACTGTCCAAACGTGGTGTCAAAGAAAAAGCGATCTATTTGTGTTGATTTAACGACTTTGGTGGAAAGTTAAGGAAACATGACTCTCATATTGTGAAGCATCCGTATCCACCAGGTACAGGCAAGAAGGGTGAGTACTTTCCAGGTGGAGATAGAGAGAATAACGCTGGAATGCTCCATCCCTCAGAAAAATGTGAAAACTGTGGGGTACCCACCATGGCCATGGCCACAGACTGGCGCACACTATTTGCACCTTGCAAAAGTCCCACACAGTAAAAGTTTGTGCATGTAAAGATATGAGGTATGTCATCTAATGTCAGGAAAGTATCTTTAGCTCTCCAGTTTTCAGATTGGCGGCGCACAAATCACAGGAACAAAATCAAGGGAACTCGTCATCAAAGTGACCATAAGAATAGCCCAGCAGAGGGTGCTGTAGCTAAGAAGACATAAGGCGAGGTTGTTGAGCATTGCAAAAGTAATAATAACTTAAGCAGACCCCAGAACTTGGCTGTGGTCCAGAGAGCTGTTAGTAATCGAGTTTTGTACAGGCGTAGGGCGCACTGGTGATTGGGTTAGGAGGGAACCTGGTAGGACCTGCATTGTACCTGAGGCTGTGATAGTATTAAATGGAAAAAATTGGCTCACACGTCACAAGATCTCCTCAAAGAGTTCCTCGCACAGATGCACCCAAGTCAACATATAAAAAATGTAAAATGAAAAGGGGGTTTATTGGGAAGATGACCAATGAAAAACGTTGGTCAAAAGTGAACATAATCAAATAAACTTGGGGAATATATGGGTCAGTGGAAGTGGTCCCAAGCCTTGGTGCACCAATAGGTGCACACTCCCAATGAAAGGGTAGCATACTTCAAAACTGACCTCACTTGAGTGATTAATTGAAGTTGTACCCAACATAAGCTTGTAATTTCATAAACAGAATGGGTTTTGAACCCCCATTTCCTGATTAACTAGATTATATATCATCATAAATTAAATAGCTCGTCCGTTTTAACGCCTGAGCTGAAATAAGAGGGCTGGGCGTTTTGCACCTCACATGTACCAACCTGGGAATATATGGCCTGTACCCAGCGTTGGTACAAAGTGTTCTTGAGGTCCTGAAGAGCCTTAAGTTTAACCTTCTGGACCTCCTGCCACCCAATCTTGTCCTTGAGGTTAATTTCTTCTAACAAGTCATGTAAACATGACAATTTAGATCCATCAAAGTTGTGTTTCATTAAATGACCCTAATTTTATAATTATATTATGTTTTTGGACCGATTTTTTTGACAAGTTGCTTATATCTTAAATTATTTTAATATCAAACTACCAACAAAATATACATTAAGCCATGCAATCAAGCTTATTATACCTTCTGTCAATAAAAAATACTTATTGTTGAAATTTTACTGAATATGTTTCAACAGAAGGAATATCTTATATGGTTTATAAGAAAATTTTAAGTTCATCTTGTCAGATTAATTTATTTTATTGCTATTCAAAATTTTATATAACGATTGAAAACTAATGATACCACCTTTAATTGTTAGGTCAAAGCTAACTAACACATGGCCATGAAATTGCTTCCCATTTTATAGACATTGTAAATAAATTAATTTAATGAACAGATAAACCTAATCAAACTTCAAAATCGCAATTGGAGATATCTTAGTTTAATATTGCCTATACTCTACAGAACTATCTGATCTTAGTTTAATCAATATCCCTTACTCATTGAAGAATAGTAACTGACATGAAATGATAGAAGTATATAAAATTTTAGGTACTTTATATTACAAAATAAATTTAATAAAGAATTTGAGACTGAGAAAGCCTCAGTTCATCTTTTAAGTTACATAATAGCTTTCTAATTTTTTAAACACAGATGACCATGTTATATAGATTTAATCCATTCTAATTGTTTTCCATTAACAATGGACTTTACAGTGTTTTCAGTCAAAAAATTGCCAC
The DNA here is from genome assembly GCA_022478985.1 of Massospora cicadina. Taxonomy (NCBI): domain Eukaryota; kingdom Fungi; phylum Entomophthoromycota; class Entomophthoromycetes; order Entomophthorales; family Entomophthoraceae; genus Massospora; species Massospora cicadina. The sequence goes on from JAKSZP010007922.1 coordinate 158,599, forward strand.
TCAGAATAGCCTTATTGTAGGCCAAAGGTAGTTACTGGGCTTCAACATTATTGAAGCAATCAACTGTAGCTTTATTAGGATTTGAAAAAAATACATCGTTAGAGGTAATTTTTCAATGTAGTTTTACTACTCTGGCACATAATTTGTATATTCTTACCAAATTTACTTATTTTTTATTGCCATTAAACTGTGTATTACAATATACTAAGCTAAATTACTTTATTATCAGTATGATGTGATTTAAAAAAAGATCTACTTATATCAAAGGCTTTATTTCTTTATACCCATACTGCAAAACAGTTTATGTGGTTTTCTCACTTTTCTATGTGGTATTGTTCATATATGGGGGTTTTAAGGTTTCAAAATAGGTTTTTAGTTGCCCAAATTTAAAGAAAAAAGGGCAATGAGCTCCCATAATTAGAAAATCTATGTATTACACTTATTGTATGGTGGCCTAAACCCATCTAAAAAATGCTTGACCCAGGGGCATTAGGGGAAACTCCAATTTTTATGAACTTTGCCAAGTTGACGAAATTTCCAAGGAGTAAGCTAACTTAATCTAATTATTTATCAAAGAGCGAGTATGAAAACCTGAACCAAGTGCCAAATCTAAAGCCTTTTTGAAAGAGTGGCATGCTCAGATGAGTCTCAGGATGCTCCTGGTTGGCTGACATTCTGTTAACTCAGGGAATAAAATCTGTGTCCAAGTTTGGACATCCATTATACCTTTTAATCCAGGGCTGCAAAGGCTTCAGTTTTACAGCTACCTTATATGTTTTTTCAAGCTTAAGACCTTGACTATTATTTTCAAAGGCAGAAGCCAAGCTTTCAAAAACACCTAAAGGGAAGGTAATGTTAGCAAAGCAAGTATAAAGACAACTATTTTATCTCATTTCACTGATATTCTTTATAATTCTAAAAAAAGCATCGTTACTTAGGTTCTGAAACTATATAGATGACATTCATAACTTTGGTTTTAAAAGGCGAATATATTAATGAGGATTCTGAGGGGGCGCAAATGCCTGAAAAATCTTCAAACTAAGACTATTGATTCCGCTAAAGCTAAACTCAGACTCAATTAAAATATCCAGTAGTAAAGTAATATATTTTAACTTTAAGTATCAATTCATATCCCTTCTCACTTTTTCTATTTGTTTTAAATTTAAATGAAGGATAAATCAAAGTTGAAGGTTCAAAAATTTTGTTGACACAGGCGCACAGGAAGATTATTTATACATAAAAATTTATGGTCCTTGAGTCTGTAAATTGAAAAAAGCAGGAATTGCCACCTTTAAAGATCCAAAAAAGAATGTTAGGATGCAGAAATAACAGTAAAATAGTCAAAATTTTAATTTAGGTTCCTTCAGCGCCCTCAACAATAGCTTTATTATACATGTGATCATCTCTAATTGTTTGTTTAGCTGTTCTATATTGCAAAGTATGAGAAATAATGGAAAGAGAAGGTTTTAAAAGCATACAGATTGATAATCATATGGCTTCTAACATCCTTATAATGATGCTCCACAGCATAAGTCCAAACGGGACTAATGAAAGTTTATGACTTGGGGGGTGTTTCATATGCGCATGTGTTTAATATATATGCAGAATATGACAAATTTACCGCCAATAACGCTACAAGAGATAAAAACTTGGACCTAATATAATTCTATTTATATTAAGATTTGGTAAATATTAAAAAATGGGTTTTTTAATACTAGCTTTAGTGTAACAAATGTTTAAAAAACTCAACACCATACCATTGGCAGGATTCTGGTTACTTAAGATATTACATGGAAAAAAATTTTAGTACTAGTGGTGCCCAACCCAAAAGGGGAGCTGCCACGCATCTTTATTCACAAATGGGCCAAACAAAGGGATTAATATAAATTAAAAAAATCTCCTAATATAGCCCCAAGGTTATTAGCCTAGGAAGCCATATCGGATGGCGAAGAGGCTTTGAGGAAACTTTTGTCTGATGCCCGCTTTAGCTGGCAGACCATGGCGGACAGCATTGGGGTGGGAGCATCAGCAACATGGGGTAAAGGAGGTATAGTCGGGGGTTTCTTTGTTAATGAGGCCAGCGGTGTCCATCGCCTCAATGTATTGAGCAAGTTGTTGCTCAGCAAAAATGATGAGAGTCATCACACAAGTAAATGACTTGATGCGCTGGAAGGTTTTGGGATAATAGGGGTTAAAAAAGAGAATTTTTTGCTGCATTGATGCAAGTGCAGCTCGCACCAAAAGCAAGCTCCTCAATTTCATACTTTGCATCTTCCTCAAAATCATGAGGAAATTTGGGGATGGGAATACCCTTGACAAGGGGCTCCATTGCCCCATGGAGTTGCTGGCGGAGGAGGGTGTTGGCTGGGGCAGCTGCAGCCACAACTGCTATATTGTTAATGTTTTTATATATGGGAAACCTGTTTTTGGACAAAAATGACGGGAACGTGATTCAGGAGGGTCATTGAAGAAACCCTCCAAAGCAAAATCAGGTTTCACATGGTATGGCCATTTGTCCTCATTGATTTATTCAAGAGCCTTGAATGGATTGGATTCAGCCAGCACTGGGCTAGCCACAGAATTGGGGCTGTGGCTGGAGCTGATTAGCCACATGCTGTCAACCATGGCAGCTCAGCTGAAACTGTTTCAGCCATTGACTTGGGATTCTGTAATCCAGTCAAGTTTCAAAATTTTACATTTTCTTAAATTTTGATTGGCCGCCGCTTTGGAAGCAGCGCCAGAATTCCCCAACGTTGGGGATGGGAGGATCAAGCCCCATTTGAAAAATTGTGGTGAGGCATCCACTGGGGCGGCACCTGAGCCCTGAGTGGCGGATGCGGTGGAAGTGGCAACTGTGGGGCACTTGCGCTTTGAGTGTTCAAGCTCAAAGCACAAGGGGCAAATGGTGCGGCCATTTTTGATGCGCACCCATAATGGGTGATCAGGGGTGGATCTGATCACGGTGTGGGGGGTAATCGCAAGGTTAGAGTTGCAATGAAATGGGTGGATTGTTGCAAAGGCGTGAGGCCCTGCCAACTGATATGCCCCATTGGGAACCACAAACTGCAACATGGGGTCTGCGCCATAAATGGCCAAACCCTCCATGAGCTCATGGTGGAGGCATTTGGGGGAAAGGAAAGAAAGCAACCCAACGAACTGGACCACCAAAGTGGCCTCATCTGGGAGCTGGGTGCAAATGGTGGGCAAAGGAATTTTTTTTAAAAATTATTTGCAGCTTGGCTGCCACCATTGCATTGGCTTCAGAGCAGAAGCTGAGGTCAAAATACCCCTTAAAGGGGTGGAAGTCAATATAGCTGGCAGGTTTGAAATTTCCGGGGCATTTCAATGATAGCTGTGCTTGCATATGGGAACAGATTCTATATTCAACCCAGAGTCTGAAATGCAAATTGCTCCGTGGGAGCACCAATGGGCTCTATAGCACCGCCTGAGAGCTGGTGAGGTGGTGGGCCGAGTCCCAAGGGAAGACATAACGCCCAGTAGCATTGGGAGGGCTAGCAGAGACAGCCCAGGCGCGCTTTGGTGGTGGCTGAAAGATGCCAGATGGCGGTGCACCACCACCTCAAGATGGGGCAGCAGGCATCAATTACATTGACTTATTTTCTCTTTTAGTACTAGGTGGTCCCAACCTAAAGGGGGGATACACCGATCTTTATTTAATCACACCTGAGCTCCTAAGAGCTTGAGGCGAAGGCAGGGGTAAGCGGAGGTGTCAAGAAAGGGTGGGGGAAAGCTTTGTCAGAGCCAGGTGTCCACTTGAACTGACCTATTGACCCATGGCGACATGGTAAATACTCTCAGAGACATCTCAAAATGAACCTGAAAGTGAATGCTCATATGGGGCAACGTCCACAGAGTGGAGTCAAAAACGGCGCGAAGATATGAATTATGAATAGTCCATATCACTGCACCAAATGCCAGGACCCTTAATGATTGGGAGCAATTGGGGAGTGAGATTTTGAATATGAAGTCCTGAACTGGGTGCGCTACCCAGGGTTCTGCTCACAGGAGTTCGCAGACCTTGCTCCAGAAAGGGGCTATGAAGGGGCAAGTAAAGAAGCGGTGGAGGTGGGTGTCTGTCAGCTCTGCACATCGTGGGCAACCCTTGTGCTGAAAGGTGGGACCAGTTCGATCCCCTGTCCTGTATGAGCAGTGTAGAACACGCCACAGTGTATTTGACACTTTTGCTGAGAGAACAGGATGGGTAACTTCCTTCCAGAGCTCCTTGAGATCACATTCCACAGCGGGGGGTAAAAGTTCCAGGAGACGAGGCCGCATAGGGGGTCTGTCCAAAGGGTGGAGATGGGAGATAACAATCATCCCATTGTGGACCAGGGCGTGATGCCGGGGGCTGATCCCAGGGCCACTCCTTTTATAAGGGAAGGCGTGGTACACCCATACTCCTGCCCTCTTAAGTGCAAGGAGAGCCTGATTCCAGTAAAAACTTGATGAAGGTTTGAGGCGGTGGCCTGGATGGTTTGTTAGCCACTCTCCCACAGCTGTAGGTGAGGTTTGTGGAAGCCCTAGAGAGGCTGCTAAACCCTGGCGTAAGGCTGGAGCCCATTGCGGCATTGGAGCCATATCCCAGCAAATGATGGGCTTAAGGAACCCCGTCAGGATTGAAGTGGCATGAGACCTAGTGTCCAAAAGACCTAGGCCCCCCTCACTGCGGGGTCAGGATATTGTGGTCAGAGCTGTGGGTGGGTGGTTGGATCCCCATATCCAACAGCGAAGTATCACATTCAACCTTGTGTAGAAACTGTCCGTAAAGGGGCAGACATGAGCGAGAAACCATAGCTTTGATAGAAGAAAAACATTCGCCATCAGGGCGCGTCCCTGGGGGTGATACGCCGGCAGCTCCAGCTAGCTACACGAGAGTTTATTACATTAAGCAAGCGGTCCTCATTATCCTTGATTGCAACCCCTTGTGGTGTGGTGAGGACACCTAGATGCTGAAAGGTGTCCCGGGTAGGTTCCAAACCAAAAGGCGGAGGAAAAGATGGGGTACCAACTTGCACTATAACGGTTTTAGAAGTATTAACTTTTGCATTGGACGCCTTGGAGTAGCAATCCAGGGCCTCCATGGCCAGGTCTAGGTCCTTCTTACATCCAACTGCCACTGCTGTGTCATCAGCAAAGGCTATGGTGCGGGTGGGGGTTTCCCAGGAACCTGAATACCCACCAGTCGTTCCTGGAGTAGGGCCAGAAGAGGATCCAAAGCTATGTTGAACAAGATTGGGCTCAGTGGATCCCCTTGCCGGAGACCCTGTTCAACCATAACCGCTGCTGTAAAGCCTGTTGGGGACAGTACCTTAGTGTGAAGCTGGGCGTAAAGAGCTGATAGCCATGTCCTAGCTTGTGGTGGGATGTGGAGGCGGGTTAGGGAGGCGTCCAGATACTTCCAATTTACTCGATCATATGCTTTTTCCATATCCAGAAGCGCCACAAAACCATGTGTTTGAGATGAGTTAGCTGACAAGGTTGCCAAAAGCTCATTGTAATTGTTCCAAAGCGACCTCCCTGGGATAAAGCCATGTTGAGCTGGGTTGAGGCGTGGTGCTGCCCACTTAGTCATGCGGTTTGCTAGAAGCTTAGTAAATAGTTTGTGGTCTGTGTTCAATAGTGATATTGGTCGCCAGTTTGCAAGGTCCTCTCAGCTTGCTTTCTTATGGATAAGGGTCATAATTGATCCTCTCGAGTCAGGAAGTACTCCCCCTTCTGCCAAGAGGGTCAAGAAGAAGAGGGCTGGAGGGCCTTTGTAACTGTGACGGGATCCACTAGATACACCTCAAATGGGATACCATCTGGGCCTGGGGCCTTCAGATGTGGGCTGTGGAGTAGAATGTCCATTACTTCTTGCTGTGTAATTGGTGCAAGAAGTTCTTCATCCGCTGAGAAATTAACCATTGGTTCCGGAGCCCCTTCAATGAATTCATGAACATCTGCTGGGCTTACCCAGGAAGCCTTGAAGAGGGCTGAATAGTAACGGTGGATCTCGTTGGTGATCTCCTCCTTATTTGTGGTGACAGTGGTCCCCACCCTCAGGGTTGCAATCTCCTGATCCTTTGAGCGGGCTTTCTGCTTCTGGTAAAAGAAATGGGTGGGCCGTTCCCACTGGGTGTAGTAACGTGACGAGGTGAAGTTTGCTGCACGTTCTTCTTGCTCAGTAAGTTCCTGCTGGTATGTCTCGTGGGCCAATTCCCAAGCCTCCAACCATTGAGAGGAAGGCACTGGGCGGCAATTCCTTTCAAGGTGTCTTATTCTAGCTTCAGCACGTCTGACTTTAGCCTGGGCCGCTGTCATTCGAGCCTTAGCACAATTGTAGGCTACCTTTAGGATCCTTGCTTTTGTATCAGCCCATTTTTCTTGTAAAGTTCGCAAATGAGGTGAGGCCAGGTGCTCTGGCTCACAAATGGCTGCATTTATCTTCTCTCTTGCAAACTGGTTGTTCAAGAGCCCTGTAGCAATCTTTGGCCAAAATCTTCTTGATGGTCTGAGGATTGTTGTCAGGATCACTGTGAGGGATCTGTGATCACTTATAGTGTTATCTCAGGTTATGGGAGAGGACACTCGACCAACCAGCAATGGGCCCACTAGGGCCATATCAATCCATGAAGCTGATGTGAATCTCCGACCTGCACCTTGGATCTGAGACATACAGCCAAGTCCAGATGCTGAGGGGGGAGGGCATCCATGAAACCACTTGACCTGAGGAAATTTTGAAGCTGAGCTGTACCTCGTCTGTCTTGTGTGGCAGGAGGAAAGGTGTCATGCACCTGACTTAATATTGTGTTGAAATCCCCCATCAGCACTGTATTGCCTGGGAGTTGTAGTAGAGCAAGTTCTTCCAAAAGACGGTCCTGCTCTTGACCTGCATTTGGCAGGTATATGCTTGCAACAAAGAAGGAGAACTCAGGGGTTGATAATTTAGCCAATATAAGGCGATCATCAAGGTGTTTCAAAAATTGGTGGGTTTTCACCCGGGGGTTGAGGATAATAAGGGCCACATAGTGTGTCCAACAGGAGTTACCTCCAAATTGGTCATTCCATGCTACAAAATCAGAGGGGGGACATGGGGCTCCTGGACGGCTGCAATATCTATTTGAGTTGACCTGAAGTTGCGGAGGAGGTGGGCTCTCCGCTTGTAATCCTGCAGCCCATTAGAGTTAATGGACTGCAGGGTCAGGGTACCCCCTTTGGGGCCTCATAGCTGTCCCCCTCCATATCCTGGGGGTTACCGGAGCTTCCACCTGCATCCGTAAGGCTGCTCATTTTTAGTCTGTGAGCTTGACTCTTTGCAGCAATCCGTGCTGATTGACAAGGAGGAGGATTATCCTGAGTTGATGGGGCTGAGGAGCCTGTAAGCCAGCCCAAGATACTTCCCCCGCTGCTTTGCACAGGAGTATCTTGAGGGTGCTCCATAGACTCCTCCATTTGTGCATCATCTGATGTATCAGAGTCCAGAGTCACCTCCTTCAGTACTGAGAATGGCGTCTGAGTTGCAATACCCATAGATGGTGGGGGCGGCAATGACTTGGTGCCTCCACCCTGACTTGGGGTACTCCATACCTGTTCCACCCTTGGGGTATTCTGTATTACTGAATTCGTTTTAGATGCCACCCCTGGGCTGGCTTCCTCTGTGTTAGCTTGATGAGAAGCAGATTTGCGCTTATTTTGGGCTGGTGAAGGGTCTGGCAATTTAGAAGGGGTTCCCATAGGGAGAGGGTTTTCTGCACTAAGGGAATAAAGTTGTGCTACTGGCTGTGCCTTCTCAACTGCTACACGAAGGGCAGAGGGGGTGAGATCCTGTATGGGCACCCAGTGGGTTGGTTGTGGGATTGCCGCTGCTGCTGTATGGGAGCGTTTCTTACCTGTCGCAGGGACTTGGCTACTAGATGAGAGAGCTTGTTTACGAGCAGTACAACTATTATATAGGTGGCCCAAAGCATTACACCATGAGCAACGTGGTCGTGCCTGGTCTGGATCAACAAAGAAGATTTCAGAACAGGATCCAATGACTGCAACACGTGGGATAACCTCCATGTTGCGGGCCACCATTGGGTTGGGGATAAATGATGCCCTAGCAATATGAGCCCTCTGGGTTGGGGCATAATAGGCTGGTGCGCACAGGTCTACTGATAGAACTGACCCAAATTCCATCAATCCTCGATGAAGCGCAAGCTTAAGGGATTCTGGGTCCACTGTAGTTGGAAGATTTGAGAAAGTTACCCAGGAAATTTTCTCAAAGTTAGATCTAGTTCTCAGCACATGAAGAGAGCCATGCGGAATCTCAATTGTAACTGAGGCTGCTTGATCTGCATCTGCTGCAGTTGTAAACCCTACATCAATATAGTGGCTTTCCACCACTTCATGAATAGTGGTGTTAACTGGAAAAGCTCTTGCTATGGCTTCAAAATAACTAAAATAATCCCGTGCATAAAACTCAACAGGATTATGCCCATAGTAGACTCTAACTGCATGAGCAAGAGTGGACCTAGGGAGTGCACGTTGTGAGCGAGTTTCTGCCCATCTTTTCCTCACTTCAGCCACAAAAGCAGCTTCACGAGGGTCAATGGTGGGTGGTGCAGGCACTAGTTTTTTCTGCCATGCGCCTGAGGCATCCTTCACTCGCTTATTTTTGTTTACATTTAAATTTAAATTTAAATGTAATTTAGTGGATTCCCCATGGGGGGAATACCAGATGGAGGCGCTGGCATTCCTCTGGATTTACGCGCTGGCCCCTGCTGGGCCTTCCCAGTAGGTACTTGATTTTTTGCAGGTTGGGTAGGCTTACCTGGTTTGGGTTTATTCCTTGCCAATTGATTGGGTAATTCTGGCTCATCATCAAACCAATCTATTACTCCCGCCTTCATCCGACCATCAGCAGATACTGGTAGGGATTTTTCAGCTGGTTGATTGGCTATTTGGCTAGTCCCATTTGAATTTTGATGTTGATTTTGATTTTGATGAACATTATGGCTAACTGATTCACCACTCAGTGTTGATTCAGTTGATGCGCGTTGGTTACCTTCCAAACCATTAAAATGATGACCAACTGATTCACCAAATACTGTAGATTCAGTTTGGCCGCTTTGGGTAATGTTGGAAGTGAAAAAATGATGACCAACTGATTCAACACTTTCTGACGATTCAGTTTGGGCGCCCAGGCTGATTTCCGAAGTGGAGGCAGTTGGAAAAGCCATACAAACCCCATGTGAGGTATTGGGAGCTGCAATACTCCCTACTACCGTGGGTAAAACCTTAGATGTGCCTCCAGGGTGGGGCGCACTAATTGGGTGACCCTCAGTCAACACAGAGTTGACTGGGGTAGGCTGTACAGTGGTGGTATCATTTGTGATCCCACCATGGTTTAATAAAAGTTGGTCTGCTTCTGCTTTTGCAGCTGCAGTTTGGGAGTGGGTTGTATGGGTTGACGCACAAGTTGGCAACCAAGGGTTCTGTGATTTGGGGTGAGTTTGAGTGAATTCTGAAGCATCAGAGGTGCGTTCAGTGGACTTTACCACCATTATTCGTTAGATTCATTAAGCTAAATTTCTGGGTGATTGTAATATTTAAAATTTTGAAATTTAGTGGTGAAAGAAAGGTTCTTGACTTTTGCTTGAAGCAAGGCCATGGGATAGAGACCCTTTTTCTTAAAGGTTTGTACTGCTTAGTACAGTTTCAGAGTCACATCTGGGGGCATTCCATTATCCTTTCCTTTGATCACAGGACTTTTACACCCTTGGGACCTTATAAGGAATGTTTTTATGTGGGATTGAAAGTAATATTGCTGCAATGGTAGGCGTTTCAGGCTAGAAAACTGTAGGGACGTGGTAATTGCTTCATAAGATTTTAAATTTTTACTTGAGAGTTGGTACAATCACTGGCAGGGACCCAACAATATTCATAATACAGGATTCCAGTCCAGGACACCAATTAGTGAAAACCACATTTCAATCACAAAAGAAAGATCTCTAACTTAGAGTTTGGGGCACCTTTGGCTAAAAATGATTCTACTTCTATGGGTTTTGGAATTTTAAATGTAATAAAAAGGGAGGAATCGTTAAATCATGTATGAATCCTCCAAAGCCTAGTTAATTTGAGATGTGTTAAATCTTCAACGCTGGAAAAATGGAAAAATTACCAAGTCACCACCTGTAGTCTGAGGCATCATGACGTTTTTTGTCTGAACTAAATTGCTGTAATTATGTAGAATATATGATTAGTTTTTGGACTATATGATGGATTTTTTTGGATGTTTGTAGAGAATTATTCTGGTGCAAATATGTAACCTTATATCCTTAATCTGATTGTAAAGAAGGGTATGCCAGATATTGACAAACCTGGAGTACTTATCCATAAAATCTTATTTGTTAAGATTTGTTCACTTATTTAATCAAACTCAAGAAATTAAAAAAAAATTATGCTCAACCATCCTTTTTGACCAAGTCACGCCAAACCTAAGTTGAAGTAATTGACACCTGCTACCCACATGAGGTGGTGGAACGCCACCACCTGGCGTTTATCAGCCTTTACCAAAACGCGCCTGGGCTAGGCCAGCTAGCCCCTGAACACTTCCATTGCTAAGCCCTGCCTTGGGACCTAGCCCACCATCACGCATGCTCCCAGGTGATGCTATAAAGTCCCCTGCTGAAACCTTGGAGCAACCTGCATTTTAATCAAGTATGTGAACCTCGTCCCTACACGAGTGCAGCCATCATTTAGATGTCCATGGCGGTGTACAAGTTCTCCAGTTTAAGAGATTTCCGCCTCATCAAGAAATTTTGACCTTGGCTTCTATGTAATGCCCATGTGATGGCAGAATCACAGCTGCCTTTAATTTACAAAATACACACATCCCAACCACCAGAACTCACCTGCCAGATGAGGCCATGTTAGTAAACCAGTTTGCCAGCTTGCCCTCCCACCTCTTCTTCAGGTGTCTCCACAACGAGCTCACAGAGAGTTTAGCAACCTATGGCGCTGACCCCATATTGCAGTTCATGGTGACCAACAGTGCTAATAGTCTCACTGACCCTTAAGCATTTTCAACAATCTGCCTCTTCTGCCGCAACTCCCACCACACAGTACCCCTTCTCTATGATCAGATCTGCCACTGATTATCCCTTCTGATCACATGTCAAGAATGGCTGTGCCATCTACTTTTTTGTGCTTTGATCTCAACTATTTGAAGCGCAAGTGTCCAGAGCTTTCTGCTGAAGCAGCTTTCATTTGCTCCTCCCTCTGGAGCCAATGCCATTGTTTCCTCACTTCAATTCTTTGTTGGGGACCAATCCATTCTCCTCAGCCCTCAACTGCCATGGATGCTACTCTGGCAATTCACATAACCAGAGCTCAACTTCTGGAATTATTCCTTATAAAATTGCATCTTAGATGCCATTAGAATTGCCATGGTCAATTGTGAGCGGCCAATCAACTTCAACCACCAATCTAACTACTGTTGCTGGCCCAGTGCTGTCTAAATCAAATCTTATTAATGGTCTTGAATGGATCGATGTTGAAGAATGATCCTACATCATAAAGCCAAATGTTGCTTTGGACAAATTTTTTACCTTACCCCCTGATTTGACTCCCCATCGGTGTTTCTGTCCTTGAAATTAGCTTCCAGCTTATATATATTCACCATAAGGCTGTCATAGCAGCCTCTTCCACCATCAACAATCCCTCCTCTAGCAAGCCCTCCATACATAAATGAGCCACTTTGTAGGATTTTCATATACGATTTCCCTTAATAATTTCTCTGAAGAAGTGAAATATGATTTTAAAAAACTCACTTTTACAGGAGGCCGTGCATTCATTGACATGGCGATATCTTCACTTTTTGTCCTTAACTATTCTCAAGCCTGCATCATATCAATTCTTTTCTTTGAATGCTTAAACGCATCTCATTTGCTGAACATCAACTTGCTTAATACATTAAGTCAATGCACACCGCTGGCCTCATTGATGAGGAGAACACACACCTCTATCTCCTTCTTCCCATGCTACCAATAATCTGACCCCCTTTCTGTATGCATTTGCCTTTGAGCACCCACTGAACTAGAATCACCATGAACTCACTTTCTCTTCTAATATGGATGCTTAGGCTAACATAGAGCATCATGTAGGATTTTTTAATTTATAGTAAACCTTTTGTTTGGTCCATAGCAAATAAAGATGCTTATATGACCCCCTCATAGGTTGAGCACCACTAGTACTAAAAAATGAAAAGAGGACGCTCCCTTAGACAAGTGCAGTGAGTTATTTGAGAATTGGCCAAGAGAGGATTAGAGTCTATTGTCTTGTGTTGTGGCGTAGAATAAAAGGTTGTTCATTAGATTGTTAGTACTTTTTACCTGGGGTTTCATTTTAATGTGATTGAAGAAATTTCACAGAGTCTGATTTTTAAAAATCACATAGTTTCTCCCAAAAGCTCAAAGTGAATTGTGGCCCTCAATTGATTGCTCCATGTGTGTGGAACAACATATGTTGAAAAGATATACACAACAAAGGTTGTGCCATATATTTATCTAGTCTACTTTTAAAGCATGGGATAAAAATGTATTATTTCTAAAACTAATTGACTATCACCATAATGGTCAAGTCTTTGGAAAATGTGAGTCCACCAAAAAAATCCATTGATGGAATGTCCAAGGACCTTCAACCTGTTGAAAAGGATGAAGGAGGCCATTGTGCCCTATATTGTTTAAATTGGAATGAGAGCATGGTGAGAAACATTCTATCCACTTTAGGTCTTCATAAGTGAGATCCATACAGTTGTAAGCCAGTTTTATCAAGTTGAAGCAAATTTTAGCACCTGGATGACGCATAGTTAGAATGCAACAATCATACCTTATCGCACTGGCGTGAAAGGAGTAATGAACCCAAACGTGGCCATGAAAATCAATACACCCTATCTTTTAGCACTTTAGATAGCAGGGCTGGATAAAGTGGCAGTCTTTAAAGCTTCTCATAGGTAAATGTTGGTATTTCTAATGAATACAGCATGGGGCCAGAGCCACAATGATGACCAAGGCTTGCTAAAAACCTCATTGAAATTCTAAAACTAGGAATCTTATTTAAAATTTTATATATACAAAAAACAGATAGCCCATTTATTTGAAGCTTGAGATAATTATAGGACAATAGGGTTTGTCAAACAGGGAGTTCTGTTTTGGATTGAGGATTGATATCTCCTTGGACTTCAGGAAGAGGCGTGTGACAAGACATTTACCTTTGTGTCATGGTAGCCTTTCAGAATCAATTGTAGGGATTCTTTTAGCCTTGGTTTTAATGGCATCCAAATACTTCTTCTTATGCCGGATGATTCAGGTAGATGCCTTTTTTAACTTAGAGTTAGAACTCAAATCATCAGTAGGTGGATGAGTTTTGTGTTTCTTTTTGTTCAAATCTTCTTCGTCCACTGTAAAGAGTTCAAGCAATACCCTTGAGATCTTTGATAGAAAACAACTCTTTCCACTTGGAATAACTTTCCGAGCAAATTATACAGAAAATAATAAAGTAAATTTCAATTGCCTGCTGTAGCTTCACTTTGATGCCCTCAGATTCTCCGCTGGCTGCTCCAGTGTGGGGCAGTGGCAAAATTATCCCCCACCATTTTCCAACCGGCAGGAAAATGCACTTGGACTGGCTCGCCAGTTATACCAAACCCATGGGGAAATTTGTTCCTCTGAAGGATCTTGATGCCCACCTCACTCATACCCAAGTGGTATCTCGCTGCCTTCTGGTGCTCCCCTGAAGCAACATGCATTTCAGCCTAAGGGTCAACTATGAGAAACTCTTCCTTACCACGACTAAGCCATTATTGAAATGGCTCAGGTGGTGATGACCCCCTCTGAATTCATAGATTTCTGCCCCTATAATGGGTATTTCGATCTCTGCTTCACCTGTGAAGCTGATGCCGCCACTTCAGCAACTATGCCCCTGATATTCCAGGGTACCCTCTTCCCAAAATTTGGACCCAGCTCACAGTGGACACCACTTTGGTGGTCCAGTTTGCTGGTTTTCCCACCCTCCTCCCCCTAAGGTGCTCCACCAGGATCTGAAGGATGGTTTGGCAGTCTATGGCTCCAACCCCATCATACAATTTGTGGTCCCAAATGGGCCACATGCCTTTCTGGGCCTGGGGCATATGTCAAAATCAGCCGTGAATTTAGTAAAATTGCCATGTCAGTTCTCCACTACAATGTCATTCCTTCTGTCCCTGACCATTTATTTTGGGCCTGCGTCAAGGGAAGGTGGATGATCTGTCCATCCTGTTTTGAGTTGGACCACTCAAAATGCAAGTGCTCCTCCTTAGCTACTTCTGACAGCTCAGATTATTTTTTTGATAACCTCCAATCCAATGCTCACCCCATACAAGTTCCAGCATGGGGCACAATCCTACCTCCCCCTCCCACAAAGCCTGATGCTGTAGCTGCACATTCAGCCACCAATCATCCTCCTCCTTGCCCCAGTGCCACATAGGATTCCTCCAATCAAACACTGTCTTGGACCCCAGTTTAATCCCATTCTTTCTCCAATGAATCAATCAAACCTCAACCATACGCCGATTCCCCAATTCAATTTAACCAGAACCCATGGGATTTGTTGGTTGAAATTGACGAACTAGGTAATCACATTGAAGAACCATCTCTGCAAATTGAGCGGTTCATTAATGAAGAATGGGATGCCAAATATCCCCCTTGTTTATATGCCCCAAAGCCAAATGCTGAATCATTTTGCAGTGACCACCATCTTGCAGTTAAAGCAGCTGCAACACCAGATTGTTGTCCCCTCCGCAAAGCTGTTGCCAAATCAGTGGCGATGCTCACAGAAGGTATTCCCCCTCCTGTTATCCCCTCAACCCTCACCCAAAAATAAAATCAGTGAATCAATTGCACAAAAAAGTCACTAACGCTATCAGAACGTGATAACTGTAGCACGGAATCTTGAAGCTAAAATTACCTGAACCAATATTGCCACTTTTGTTAAGCTCCCAGATTCCCGCATTAAAGCCAAGAAAGCTTTAGCTGAATATATCAGTGCCATTTTCCTAGCTAGCAATTTCCATGAAATATCAATCATTAGTGATATTGAACCATATGCCGCCAATTCCCTGACGCCATTGATATCCACCTTTACATGTACCCTACTCTAGGATGAGGAAGCTGCTTCTGAAGATGAGCCCCCAGATCCCCCTCCCCTTCTGCCATGGAGGGATAAGCGGTTTCCGCTGCCCACCTGGTTTGTTGTTTTTGTTCGGTGTTTTTCATTCAATCTAGTCATTTGCGCGTTTTGTTTGAATCAACTAGTTATGTTAGTTTTTAGTTTTAGATTTTAGTTTCAGTAATGTCCATCCCCTGGTCAGCTTACCATATATAAGTTAGAGATTTTTAATAGAGGTACAAAAGTTCTGAGAAATTCGCTCATGTAATTGGCTGATGACAGTACCTCTATCAGCGCTAATAATTGAATGTTCTGACCACAGATATGCAGGACTTTATATGAACCATAACAATACATCTCAAGCTTGCTGGTTTTTCCCCAGAACAATTTGTGTTATAAAATTACTAAGTATCCTGTTTGATACACCAGCAAAGAGGGTCTTCATAAATCGCTTTGTCCTTTCTCTTTGGTTGTGGTAGGTACCAAAGCATACAAGGCCATGGATTTCAGTTATTTAATTTCATTCATTAAGGTGTGCATAGTGATGTCAGAAGTTTTAGGAATGGTTGATGCTAGCAAGGGTTGCAAACTAGTTGGTAAGAGAAAAACCTTTCGCAAAGTGCCTTAAAGGGGGACATTTTGATTATTCTAAGATAGTTGACCTGATAGGCAAAAAGGGCACTTGGAAGAAAGTAATTCTATCATAGAGGGTCGGTAAAAGCCATCTTCCTCAAAATGGAGATAAAAGTGCCATTAGCCCTCTCTACAGCCCCATTAAGGGAAGAATTGTAAGATGCTGCGAAAGCCTGATGAGTTTTGATTAGGGTTGTCAATTTTCAGATCACGCTTAAGTAAAATTGAGGCCAATGTCAGATATAAGCACCCTTGGACTACCATGTTGTGTGAAGAGTTTCTGGTACAAAAATAAGATTGTTGCTTATGCAGTGGATATAAAACAGATACACCTTTGATCCATTTGGTAAGATGATCCATGGCCAAAATGATATATTGGTGACCATGAACTCCTGTGGGCAGAGGACTTATAACGTCGTGCTTATTACATGGAAAGGGACTAATTGAGCAACTACTTGATGTTGGAAATCTTAGGTTGGGCCTATCAAGCTGGCGACAGGCCTAAAGCATCTAAAACATCTTGGATCAAGCTGAGCATTCCACCTCAAAAATATTGAGATTTTTGCCTTAGTGAGATTTTGTACTTCAACATGTCCAGTAATAGTATGCCCTTACATAACAGCCTCAGTCCGATCATAGGGGTGGACATAAGGGAGCCACTTTTCTTTACCAATTTGGAAAGTATACCATCTAATATTTGTTATTGGCCGCTTAATGTCTTAGTTTACTCTGTATGTCAGGAGTTTCTAATAATCATAAATTAGAGCAACAAAGGAAGTCATATAGGTGGTCATTATCAACATTTAAAGCTATCAAGGCTGGGACCATCTAGTACTAAAAAAAAAAAGTTATCAAGGCTGGTAAACAAGAGAGCCCATCAGCGTTCTGGTGTTGGGTGCTTGGTGATGAATACTCAAACAATCATAATTTTTGTATTTATAAACCCATCAGGCTAATCAGCCATCAGGATCATGCATCTGTTGTACCCAATGAAGGAAGGGGTGATTGGTTATTACAGTAAGTGTTTCCCATAAAAAAAGGACGTAGATGCTTAAAGTTCAAGATCACTGCTAAACACTTTTGTCAGTGAAGCTATAGTTCCGTTCAGATTTGGAGAGAGTCTTGCTGAAATATGTGATTGGGTGGTCTATATGATTGTCCTCATGTTTAGACAGAATGGCACCAATGGCAACATTGCTAGCTTTGATAAAAATCAGGATTGACTTATCAAATTTGGGATGTATTAGATCAGGAGATTTAGTTAATGCTGATTGTAAGGCATTGAAGTATTGTACTTGAAATGACTCTCAAAAAAAGCACGTTTTATGTAACAGGTATAACAAGGCTCCACAAGTTTAGCAAATTAATGGATAATCTAGTGGTAATAACTGACCATCCCCAAAAATAACTGGATGTCCCTTAGAAATTTTTTGGATGGGACATCTGGTGTATGGCCGTAACTTTATCTGGCTGTGGTTGGATACCTACATTGGTTACCTTATGCCCTAAAAAAATCCAATTACCTCTCCAATCATGTGCAGTTTGAGGGTTCCATTCTTAAGGATGGTAATCATAGTGAACTGAATACTTGGCTTAGGTGGCTGAGATGGGAGCTAAAAGTCTGGAAGAAAATATCAATATCATCTAAATACACCAGGACACAGGGCATTTTCAGGTCTCCTAGAATACCTTCCATGGCTTACTGGAACGTAGCAATGACATTGCACATCCCTGTGGCATTTGAGTGTTTCAAACAGACCCATTTTAGTGATGAAAGAGCACTTATCTCAGTCTTTCAGGGCAAGGTCTATTTGCCAGTATCTGCTGGATAGATTTATGGAAAAAGAACTGCGAGCCAGCCAGTGTCCAAAGGGAATTGTCAATCTTTGATAGTGATAGCTGTCCTTTTGGGTGATTGAGTTCAATTTACAATAATCCATCTCCACAAGATGGGTCCCATCTTTACTTTTCACCACAGCAGAGGAGAAGCCCAAGGGCTTTGAGAAGGCTTCAATAGGCTGGACTCTAAAAGTTGTTTTAATACAACAGTTACTTAGGCTCCTTACCCTTTGGATTTTTTATAAGGCTTGGACTATATTGGCAAAGTGTCCCTTGTATTTATCTAATTAGTCACTCCAATCATTTTCCAAAATTGTATGGCCTGTAAGAAAATATATCAGAATACTCAGCTAAGGTTGCTCAGCGGCCATTCGTTTGGTTTTAGCGAGTTCCAAGCCAATAAATTGTTTGATGGTGGCTATAGTAAAAGGATCCTCAACTCTGAAATCCCAGAGGGTACAAATTTTTGTATGCTACATAATTCATCAACATGTAACAGGCAAACATAAGCAATAGGGTCTGTTTCAAATCCATTATGACTGGATGATAAGCTCTAAGTCAATATGGTGGAATGTATGGAATCCGCTGGAATTAAACTGGTATTTGTAATTTAAGCGCTTCGAAATGAGGCATTTGGCGAATTGAGAGGATTTATGCTGAGATTCAATACAAATGAGAGTAAGTCAAAAAGGGAAGCAGAATAGAAGAGTACCAAGCCGAGGATGCATCTGGCTGGGGAGCCTAGGTATAAAGAGTCTGATGAAAGTTAAAGGTTTGAAGGTTTTTTAGAAGAAGTGAGATCGCGCAGATAAGTCTGCAATTAATATTAAAATAAAGGTCAAAATAAGGGGTGATAGCTCCATACATATTTAAAAAGTTTTATTATAAATCGGCGATCCTCATATCATATGATTTGGTTTCTCAGTGGCTCATACCCTGTGCAAAACCAACTCGGTGGAATTGAGCTCAAACGCCAAGAATTAACAGTGGTGCTCACTAAAGGGGGCCCACTAAGCAACTATAGTTGAAAAACAACCAGAAAGCCAATTACTCTACAATGAGGAGTCCTCCTCCGTTCTGACAGCAAACCTGCTCGCAGTATATAATTGAAGAAGTTCTTTCACAAATACAAGCTGTGGAACAGCAACTGAACAAAGAAAGGGAAGACCACCAGAAATTGCAACAACAATATGAAATTCTGCAACAGTTGATCAATGAACAGTTTGCAGAGCATACCAGAGCTGGGGAAAATAGGGTAGTTAGTGGCAACTCGGGGGAAGAATGTTATGGATCAACAAATGAATATCCATTGGGTGGTAAGGTGAACCCCCCATGTGACACCACCTCTCCTGATTCCCTTTTGATGGGTTCAAGTCCATCCAGCCTGCTGTGTAATAATGCATCAAGGAATGGTTCTCATAGTCGCTCTGACAACAGTTCACCTGCCCTTTGCAGCAGGAATCCAGAGCAAAGTAAATTTGTTCATATTGAGAAATTACCTTCTTTCAGTCGTGATGGGAACCTAAACGGTCACTTTAAGCAGTTCAAATTTGCTGTGGAAGGAGCTACAGATCAATGAAAAGGTAAATTGTTGCTGTCCGCTTTGGATGTGGAAAGCGCTGATCAGGTGACCTGCTATCTTCCCAACAGCTCGGTATCTTATGCACAATTAAAAGTGATTATCATTTGGCTGTTTGGGGGAGCTACCAAGATGTATCAACGAAATGTCAACTTTATGACTATACAGTTTGACCAAAACGAAACTCTGTCAGAATTTGCTGTGCAGTTTTCAGTGGAAGCACACGTTCTGCTTAGGGGCCAATATCTTAACCACTGAAGATGTAAGTATAGCAATGACGGCGGCCGTCAAATCATATTGGGAACTATATAATGCTATGTCCCATGTGTTGGATGAGGATACCGGACTTATTTGGATCATGAACGCCTTACGGTGGCTCTCCACCACAAACAGCACCCCCAACGTAGCCCAAAAAAGTTGTTGTTTCCCCCTCTCCAACCCTTTCAGGATATAGGTTGCAGTGACTGGGTTATCAGCCGCTGAAATGTAGTCATCCCTCACATGAGTCAATATACCCTTTCTGGCCCAGGTACACTTCCCCACTTCGTCCACGACCTTGGAACCTTATTGGCAATTATTGGCCTGGGTCTTCTGCCCCAAACTATAGACGCGCACCTTTTATGAACACTTGCTTCCAGTGTGGACAAAGAGGGCATTATGCAGCCAATTGCCCTAGTCAACCACATGTGTATGCAATGCCAACTAGGATAATTGAGCATGGAAAAGCTTGAGTGGAGTAGAGACGAAATGCTATAGCTCCGCTAAGTCCATATCATTTGAACCAACAATCCCCAAACATCTTTTGGGTAGAACTAACCCTCAATCAGATGATGTGTTATACCAGCAGCTTTTATTGGATACCCCTGCTTCCACTTCCATGAGTAAAGGCTCATCCCATCAGGCTGAGCTTCGCAGGATGTGCAGAAGCCATATGCGTGGCAGATCCTGGAACAGACTGTAATTAGCAAATTGGATCCTTCACTGAACATCACTCCTTTATTTAGAGGTTACCATAGCCATTCCAAAGGAGAAAATCGCTAGTGAGTATCCTCAAGTTAGCAAGGGAATTTCTTCTTTTTTGAGTAGCACACATCCTTGAATGTGCAAGCAATACACACCAATGATTCTTCTTACTCAGAATGTACTTATTGTGACATATTCGTTCGAAAACACAAAAATCCGTGCTATCATAGACACAGGAGCACCTGTGAACATAGTCTCCACTCAGTTGGTGGCTAAACTTATGTTGAAACCAGATGTGGACCATCGCATAGTATATGGGACTGTGGGAACGCACAGTACTGTGTCGGAAAGAGCATATAGCTTGTTGCCTCTACGATTTAGATCAGTCCAGGTGTCTGCTCCAGCGGTGGTTTTGCCAAATAACCACTACAATATTTTAATTGGTGCAGCTTTCATGAGGAAATTTGGCGTTGTGATAGATATGGCGGAAGAAAATTTTACCATATTTGGTCAACAAATTCCAGTATATTTTTCCTATGGTGGAATCCCTATGGTGGAATCCAGTCCACTCTGGTCAGATCAATCTAGTATACAGTGATGGAGTAATCTCTGTTCACTACTAGTGACTGAGTCTGTGGACTAAGATTTTCCCCAACTAGATATATGATTATAAGGAAATCTTGCTTTGAGCAACGCGATCTTTAAGCTTACCATCTGGACACCAGGGCATAATAGGGATTGGGCTCAAAATCGAAGTCCCTAAGGGGCTTTATGGAGAAATCCTGGCGCCTCATCAACACTTGCAGCTTGAACCACATGTGGCTCCAGGGTTATTGTTTCCTGGTAATGGGGAGGTGAAGGTGCTGCTTGCAAATCTACAGAAGAAGACAATAACAATCAGGCGGCACCAAGTGGTGGCTTACCTACACTTCATCCCTATTGGGGAAGTTCGTCATATACATGACTTTGGCTCATGGGAAAATCTCAGAAAACTGGCTCGCTCCTCATTTGGTGTACTGACTGTAGTACCATGGGAAGTGCTCACGGGATTATCGACAGAACAATAAGATAAGGGTATGGCATCATTTGAAAAGTATTGGGATATTTTTGCTAATGATGATCATGACCTGGGGTGCGCTCAAGGGGTGGTACATTGGATAGACATGGGGGATCACCCTCCCATTTGTTTATGACCTATAAGACGTTTAAAAGCAGTGGAAGAGGTTGTCTCCAATGAAGTAGATAAACTTGTTGAGCAAGGAATGCTAGAGCCATTGAACAGTCCATGGGCGTCGCCTGTATTCATCATCAAAAAGAAGGATGGCATGAACTGAGTGGTTATTGACTATTTATAAACTCAATAATGTAACAAAGAAGGATTCTTACCCTCTTCCGCAGATTGATGATGCGTTATACCAATTGGGTGGGGTGAACTATTTTCCACCATGGATCTGATCTCAGGGTATTGGCAGATCAAATTTCCATTAATGGAACGGGAGAAATGTGTAACATCACCTCAAGAAAATTGTTACAGCAGATGCGCATGCCGCAAGGGTTGTTAAGCTCAGACTACGTTCCATCATGCCATGGATACAGTTTTAGGTGATTTAAAGCTGTCCTGCATCTTAGTTTACCTTGATGACATCAATGTGTTTTTGCGGACATTTACAGAGCACCTAGACCACTTGGAGCAAGTGTTTCAGCGCCTCGCCACCGCTAATATCAAAATTAAGCCTCAAAAGTGCCATTTCTTTAAGGAGCAATTAGAATACCTCAGGTTTGTCATGGATTCAAATGGGCTTAAACCACAGCCAGCTAAAGTGGAAGCAATAAGAAAGATGACTCGCCCAGCAATAAGCGGGAAGTTCAAGTGTTTCTGGGAATGGTTGGGTATTACTGACAGTTCATTCCCAATTTCAGCTGCATCAGGGCCCCGCTTTTTGAGCTATTAAAGAAAAACGCTTCTTTTGATTGGACGAAATGATGCCAGAACACTTTAAATGTATTGCATACCGCGTTAGCAAGCGCACCCATTTTGCAATACCCCAACTTTGATAAGCTGTTCATAGTGCAAATGTATTCCTCGCTCTCCACTATAAGGGCAGTATTATCTCAGAAGGACGATGATGGCGTAGAGCATCCTGTTGCTTTCTGTAGTCAAAGTTTGAACTGTCACGAATGGAACTACCATTACTGAGTGAGAATGTTTAGCAGTAATTTACGTTTATAAACAGTTTTGAGTATATCTGCATGGGGTGAGATTTCAAGTAGTGACAGATCATGCTTTCTTGTGCTGGCTACAGGATCTTCGTGAACCTGAGGGATGTCTCACACGTTGGGCGTTGAAGCTGCAAGCATATGATTTTAAGATTTTGCATTGACTGGGAGTGAAACATCAAAATGTGGATTGTCACTCTAGGCTGCCAACAGTCGCAATCACAGTGAATCTAGCCAACATAATTTATGAGAAGATGGTGGTAAGTAAATACCAGGATGAGCCACCGCATGTGATCAAGGTACCAGATGGACTCAGGGCGGATACCTTTCTATATGGGGGAGAACTATATAAGCAGATTAGTGACATGACGTTGAGTTTCCCTAAGCCTTCAGCCTGACCTGCAATAATTATGGATGCTCATCAGGCTGTAAGTTATGGAGGATTGCGGAAAACACTGGAGATGTTGTAACCACAATACTATTGGGAGAGCATGCATTACAACGTTTAGAAACGATTAGTTGTTGTCATCAGTTTCAGGTGGAAAACCCATTCCACAAGAGAACCACATACCATCTGGTCAAACCCCAGTTCGCCTAGCACACCGTTTCTATTGATGTAGTAGGACCTCTGCCAACTAGTACCAATCGATCTAATTATATTATCATCGCTATAGATCATCTGACTTGATGAGTGGAGGCCAGGGCCATCAACGATTTGGGCGCGGTTACTACTGCCAAATTCATCATGAAGTGTGCTGTACAGTGGCACGGCTGCCTTCATTTCATTTTAACCGGATAATGGAACCAATTTCACTTTGCACATTTTGCCAAAGTTGAACGAGTTGATGGCGATCTGTGGGGTTTTGACCACCCCATACCATATGGAGTCTAATGGAATGGTGGAGAGGGTTAATGGAACCTTAGTGAACATCCTCCATAAATTGGTAAATGATCAACCCTCAGAATGGAGCGCCCTTCTACTCACAGCTGTATTTGCATACAATATTAGCTATCATTTGTCCACTGGTAAGAGCCCATTCCAACTGCTGTATGGTCAACATCTGGCTCTGCCGGCCTTGTTATATTTGTATGTAGATGACACTGGTGGTGTTTCCTCAGCGATATCTGAAGCATCTCATGGATACATTGATCAAGTTGCAAATGGAAGCCTACTCCACCAGTTTGGCTAAAAAATTTGTGACCAGGTGGCCAACCAGAAGTGCTGGAGCGGACTTCCATTGTTCGCTGTAGGGGATTATGTTTTATTCCATGACCAGCATGAATTTGGACAAAAAATAAGCTCTTTGACATTTGGGTCAGCCCGTTCAAGATTATCAAGAAGACTGGCATGGATGTCTACACAATTAAGGAACTTGCTGGGGGTTGGGTTATCAACCAAGTCCACGCGAAGTTCCTTCAAGCATACAAACAGTAAGAACCTATTTTCCAGTCAAGGAGGGGTAATGTCACGATTCCAATATGACTGGACAATAAGCTATAAGTCAATATGGCTTAATGTATGGAATCCGCTGGAATAAAACCGGTATTGGTATTTAAGTGCTTTGAAATGAGGCATTTGGCGAATTGAGAGGATTTATTCCAAGATTTGATACAAATGAGAGTATTTCAAAAAGGGAAGCAGAATAGAAGAGTACCAAGCCAAGGATGCATCCAGATGGGGAACCTAGGTATAAAGAGTCTGATGGAAGTTAAAGATTTGAAGGTTTTTAGAAAAGGGAAGATCACGCAGATAAGTCTGCAATCAATATTAAAATAAAGGTCAAAATAAGGGGCGATAGCTCCATACATATTTTATTATGTATTATTATAAATTGGCGATCCTCATATTGTACGATTTGGTTGCTCAGTGGCTCATACCCTGTGCAAAACTAACTTGGTGGAATAGATCTCAAACGCTAAGAGTTAACAGTGTCCTTTTTCCCATGACATGAGAGGTTGAATTCAGATTTCCTAACAAACAGATATGGTATTTGAATATTTTAGATTGATAATGCCTTGGCAGGTAAATATTCATTTAAAAGATACATAATCTACCCTGCGCACTTCTAGTATATGACTGGAGAGATATGTACTTGGATGAGGGTATCTACTGTCACTTGCTTTTGAGCTAAGACAACAGCTTGAGATGTAGCATATAATGACATTCCTTTCTAGGCTTCAGAGGATTGAGGAGGCATTTTTACTTGAGGCCCAGCTACATGACACTTGATCTGGTATGGAGTTTGATCATCTTCCATAAGAAGATTCTTTTAGGGGCTTTTCCTTCTTGTTTACAGGCGTT
This sequence comes from Massospora cicadina, assembly GCA_022478985.1. Lineage (NCBI taxonomy): Eukaryota > Fungi > Entomophthoromycota > Entomophthoromycetes > Entomophthorales > Entomophthoraceae > Massospora > Massospora cicadina. The sequence continues at coordinate 183,318 of JAKSZP010007922.1, forward strand.
TGGAAGATAAGCGGTACCTAATATCAAAAAATACATATTAGTATTTAGACAGGTTGAAATTCCAAGAGTACTCGCAAGATAATGGCATCCCAAGTGATAAATCAGAACTCTGATCCTCAAGATCTATAGCTGAGGACATTAAAGGAAGCTTCTAAATGGCTATGGTAAGGCTGAATAAGCACGAGGGACCTAGTATAATGAGGCTCGCCATTCCATACTCAACATTATGTTGGAGCTCAGGCACAAATTTAATTTGATTAACCAGATTAGAAGATATAAGATTCACTGGAAATCTGGCGTTGACAATGTATTGAACCCTAAGTATTCACATTTGAACTTTCATCTTAGTAACTGAGCCTCAAACTGAGGTTGTAGGGTAAAGAAAGATGTGGGGGAATACATAGGCAACAAGAGTAGTCCAAATCACTATTTTATTTTCAGAATACATATCTAAAGTATTTCTAGAAGATGGGACAGCAGAATTAATAGCCTAAGAAGCAGATGGTTGAGGCACAGGATGGTTGTCAACATGAAGAGCCTCTCCCTTCATGTTGATGGGGCTTTCCCTCCACATAAGCAATTCTCTTATAACATTATTCAGTGGTATGCCAGCGTCTTCCACAGTAAATTCATTAGATATTTATCAGGCCTTTTTTCTTAAGAGCGTTGACTTGGGGACAACAATTAGTAGAAAAGCTGGGCTTGGAGGCCATCTAAAGAAGACTGGCAGGGTTTTTGAAAGAGCCTCTTTACTGCCCAGGATGCTCAAGAAGTGTATCTTTAAAGCGCTGATATAAAATTGAAAATTGGGGTCAGATGCCAAAGCAGAAATGATGGTAGTAATAGCGTCATCCAGAGTGATATGGCTATAAGCAACCAAGGTCTATGCCTTGCATAAAAACAATTGGCAAACTCAGTTAGTGTTCAGCATGCTTGATGCAAGTACAATGAAGGCCTTCTTTTGTGTTAACAGGTTCTGATTGCTTCCAAATTCCTTTATTAAGGCAGTCGTGAATTGGTTTCAGTTTTGACTATTTTTCAGATGAAGGGCCATGCTTTCTAGGAGATTTGACTCAAAAAGGTAGGTAGATGCTTAACTTCTGTCAACTGGTAGCCTCTTCCATAGAACTTTAATAGACATATAGGAATGAAGTGATACTTCTTTCACTGGGTTGTACTTTTTCTTTAACGTATGATTAAAGTTTATAGAAGCAGGTGTAGATAAAACATTAATTTCAGCTGGTGCAAGAGGAGTTGGAATGAAGACTTGGTGTGATTATATATAGAGGGGCGCATCTGATCAAGCTGAGCATTTAGATTGTTGACATCAATCTGTAGATTTGTATACTGAGTCATTACTGTTGCAGCGGTGGCCTTTTGGGTAAGTTTCTCTTTGAGCTTGTTGTAATTAGGTTTGACCAACCATCTGGATACAATATTTTTATATAATTAATAACATACTTCATTTAATAATCAGATAGCGGATCTTAGCAGTATAATAATTATTAAGCCACGCAGACCTAGCTTTTATATGTAGTGGATTAATGTATTGATCTACACTCAATCAAATCCATAAATCCCTACCAGTGCAAGTCTCACTTCCTAAATTTATAGTCCGCCATCTCTACATCCTTGATCACTATATCACTTCCCATTTTGTCTCAGCATACCTATTCTACGTTGCCCCTGCCAGTGTAACCACTGGTAATAGGGTACTATATTTATTATGGACAATCCATTAGTAATTTGAATGTTTGCAAATTATACCTTTTGTATGAAAATAACTTGACATCTAACTATTTAACCCCAACTCACATTAGATAACGCGGAGTTTAGTCTAACAACATGAATTGAAGCTTAGTAACTATGGCAAGCACCAATGAGAACGCTGGTAGAGGAAGCATATCTGAGGAGGTTTGGCAAAGGGAGAGTAATCTTTTCTGGAACAAGCTGTATCATCCTATTTGGACAACTACCTGAGCAATCCCGCAGCCTCTGGGAGTATTCAATATTACAGGGTGTTCTTTTAGTTTACTTAAATAAAACTCATTGCTTAAAACACTGTTTATTTTGTTATGTTTTTGAAAAAAAGTACTACCCTCAACAGTACTTTTTATTTGTTAGTGTATCTACCTGTTTAGTTTAAGTATTACGCCCTGGCGCCAATTTTAACATTTGGTGTTCACTATAGGGGTCACCCTGTTGTTCTGCTTATTATCATTTACTAGTATGGAGTACGTTCACTTAGTCAGGGATTACCTTCCAAAAGAGGTAGCGCAACTTACAGTTATTAAAGTGCCTGTCCTTGGGGCCTTTCCAATTCGTTCTGATAGATTGGAAATTATGAGTGGAATTGAAGACTCACTTTGGCCTACGTTCCAATATTTTATTAGGCCATTTTCTTCATATCAAAAACTTTGAACTGCAAATAAGGTCCTTTTTTAACACTAGTGGTGCTCAACCCAAAAAGAGGGAGCCGCCACGCATCTTTATTTGCAAATGGGCCAAACAAAGGGATTATCAGAAATAAAAAAACATAATATGCAACTCAGCTAACAGCCTAGGAAGCCATATCAGAAAGGGCAATATTGTCTTTAGAGAATAAAAATATGGCCTTAAGAGCAGACTTCAGTCCACTATCAAGCAATTGTCAATATGGAAAGCACATCTCATGTAAAACTCCGACATCTTTCTAAATTAATGAACCAATTTACACTGGAGATTCGTCAGAAGAGTTGCCTGTGTCATACAGGTCATGTTGCATGAGGAACCCTTATGAAAGAACTTGATAGTGAGGGTGATGATGCGTGGGTAGTGTATTTAGCCCACTGTTTTCCCCTCCATTCTGACTGTTTGAGCCTCCACGTAACCTGATAATATGGCGTCTAACAGTAGATATAAGGTGAAGCCCCTTCAGCATGCAGCCATTAAAATCAATTTCTGGTCGACAACATGAATTTACCTAAGTTCAATAAGAATGCTAACATAAACAATTTTCTTGATCTTTTAAGACTATCTTGGCGAAGTGCATAAGATCACTAAGTTGGCAGTGTTAATAAACGCTTTGGACTCTAAGAGTCAGGAGTTAGTTATGCTAAAACTAAAAATTCTGGTGTTTATTACATGAACGCCAAGGCCCTTCTTAAAAAGGAGTTCAGAAGAGCTAAAAGTATGATTATTTTTAGTACTAGACTGAAAAATGATTATTCATAAAATGGAATTCTATGATATAATTTCATAAAAGATAAAATATTCAAGTATTTTCCAAATGTTTTATTTGAGGAGAAGACGTTATCTGGAGCTAGAGTTATAAAATAATTTTGAAGCTCATATCATTCTTTGCAACATCTGTGAGCCTTACATGGAGTTGTATTGCATCCTGATACCATTCCTGAATGATGAAAATGCTATCACTCATATGGTGAACTACCTCCATCATTGCGCTGGTACTTTTGGATTTCCAAATCCAAGTCTGCAAGAGCCATGCGATCATTCTGTTTGGGTTATGTCCATACTAAGAAATTAACTTGTGCGTATAGCCCTCATTTTGAGAGGCCTGATATTCATAAGATCATTTTGTTATCTTTACAAGAATATGGGGCATTATGACAAACATTTTTCTAAGTCAAGTTCCAAGGCTAGCGTTTATTTGGTGAACTTGTGAAAGAGGCAGACTTGAGAAAAACTGGTCAGAGTAGAACAGGTATCTGTTATCCACCTCCTCTTAAATCAAGAATGAAAAATCTCAGACTTCACCTTCCATTCAGCGGAAAAAAGATGAAGTCTTCTACTCTCCAGCAGTTCAGCAAGTACTAGTTGAAGATAGGGTTTGACCCATTTTTTTAAAGAAATACGAAGCTGAGTCAGCGCCAAAAATAGTAACAAAGCCATACGCTCAATAGATAGTATTACAAGAGCTTCCCATAACCTCTGGCAATATTACTCAGTTTGACGGGGTCCCAAGGGTGATGCAAACCTAGACTTTGATGGAATCCCAATCCCAGTTATGTCTAGAGATTCAAACTTTTTAAAACAAGCAGACACCATGGATGTATTAGCAATAAATTTGATGGATGCTTTTTATTTTGAATTCATTTATATTGATATTTTAGTAAATAAGGTTAAAGTCCATGCATTTGTGGACAGTAAGGATCTGGTTAATATTGTGTCTACTATATGAGTGAAGATACTAGGTCTAGCTACAGACATTGGTAACCACAAAATTTATGGTGCATCCAGCCCTCAAACTACCACTTTAGAAGGAGCATATAGTGCGTTGCCGCTGAGATTAGGCCCTTTAGTAATTTCCACTCCCTCTATAGTTCTCCACAATCAAAAAACGATTTTCTCATTAGTTGCCTCATATATAAGAGCTCATGTAGTTAAGCTATTATAGAATAATTTGGAAATCTTTAGACCAACACTTCCATTATTGCATAATTGTAATAATGAGGCCTTGGCGCCTCAAACTCAAGGTGTTCAAAACCTAGTGTATAAAAATGGTATATTTCTTCTAGGGTACCACCAGATTTGGGTCCATACATGGCAGTTACTCAACCAGATTGTGGAATCTATGGGTATTCTGCTGCATGTTAGTTGTAATTTAATCATTCTGACGGGTTATTAAATAATTTTGAGAACAGAAATTATTTTTAAAATTCACCAAGGATTATATGAAGAAATATTTACGCCATCTGTCAAGGCAATTTGGAACATGTCACTGCTCCTGGAATCAACCTCCCTGACCATGAGAAATTAAGGTATTTTTAGCCAATATGTATGCATACCCTATTCAGATAAAGCAACACCAGATTATTATGTTTGTGCGCATGTTACCAATTAAAAAAGTTCACACATTTCTAATTTTAATAACTTTGATGAACTATATTTCTTTTTCTTTAATAACTAAATCATAACCAAATTCATATCTTTTAAAAAAAATAAAAAAATTAATGATCAACTGAGCCAAAACTTACTTATGGTGATGCAATCAATGCCTGCTGCACCAGCTTGGGGGTGGAGGTGCGCCGCCATCTGGCATCTTTTGGCTGCTGCTGAAGCGCGCCCCAGCTGGCTATGCAATCCTTCCCAACGCTACCAAGCGTTATGTCCCCCTCAGGACTTGGCCACCACCCCACAAGCTCTAAGGCAGTGATCTGGAGCCCTTTGATGCTCCCATGGAGAAAATTGCATTTTTGGCCTCTGGGTCAAATATGGGATTGTTTTCCATAAATTAGTATATCCATCATCAAGATAGCTACGGCAGGTTTTAAACCTGCCATTTATATTGGCTTCCACCCCTTTAAGGGGTACTTCAACCTCAGCTTCCGCTCTGAAGCTGATGCAGTGGCAGCAGCCAAGATGCCAATCATTTTTAAAAAAAATTCCCCTCCCCACCATTTAATTTTGGCTCCCAGATGAGGCCACTTTTAGTGGTCCAGTTTGCTGGGCTGCCCTCCCATCTCTCCCCAAACACCTCCATCACGAGCTCACAGAGGGTTTGGCCATTTACAACGCAGACCCTGTGTTGCATTTTGTGGTTCCAAATGGGGCAGATCATCTGGCAGAGCCTCATGCCTTTGTGAAGATCCACCCATTTTGTACAATTCCCATCCTGTGATTCCCCCTACCCTGCAATCAGATCCACCCCTGATCACCCATTCTGAACATTCATTGATACTAGCAACTCCATTTGCCCCTTGTGCTTTGATCTTGACCACTCAAAGTGCAAGTGTCCATGGTTTCCCCTTCTACCACTTCTACCACTCATCCCTTGGTCATTGAGCATGTGACCATTTCATCCCAATTTTTTGAATGGGGCTCAATCCTCCTGCCCTCAACCATGGGGCAATTTGGCACTGCTCCAAAAGTGGTGGCCAATTGTCAGGCCACAGGGGAGCAACTTCAATATGTGCCCATAATTAATCAGGGTCTCAAAGCCCCAAGCGAGTTAATAGGCCTTAAAAGCCTTAGGTAAGCTAAAAAAGGAAAAGAGACTATGAAAGATGGTTCTTTATTGAAATGATCCTTGAGGTATTTATAGAACCTTGATGGATTGGGAATAGTGTATTCTGATGGGGAGAGTCTTGGCATCAATTGCCAAGAATGAGTAAATATAAAAAAATTATTCGAGGTGGGTCGACCTTGGGACAAATATACCACTCCGAGAATTTTTCTAACCAGTGCAGGTTTCGAACTCAACCTGCACTTAGGGTGGAAGCAGTTTTACCTGCTCAGCTAACTACCCTCGAATGAGTAAATATAAATAAATAATACAAGGGGAATAAAGCATCCTCGGCATAATTTTCTGGTACGCCCAAAAGGGCTAATTGATTGGGGTTCCATGTTGGATGGTACTTACCCATGAATCAATTGTTTAATAGACATTTTCAGCATTAGTCGCCAGTGTCAAATTTACTATATTTAATTATTATTAATATTATTGGGGCTGATCCCCAATACTTCAGATTGTGCTCACCCAAGTTAATGGGGAGCCCAATCCAGCATCTGCCCTTAGTCAGGTTGCAACCCCTAGTCAAAGCTTCCTAAATAAAGGTAGAATCCCAACGCCAATCAAGAACAAAATTTTAAAAATATTAATAGAATTCAACTGGATTACAGAATCCTGAGTCAATGGCTGAACCAGTTTCAGCTGAGCTGCCATGGTTGACAGCACATGGCCAATCAGCTCCTGTCACTGCCCCAGTTCTGGTGGCTGTCCCAGTGTAACCCAAATCTAATCCATTTGAGGCTCTCAAATGGATTGATTGGAGAAAGGCTGTACCATGTGAAACCAGGTTTTGCTTTAGAGGAAACCTTCATTGCTCCTCCCAATTTGCATCCTCACCATATTTGCCTTGAAACAGCTTTCCAATTTATAAAATATTAATAATATGGCAGTTGAGGCTGCAGCTGCCCCTGCCAACACCTTATTTTGCCAGCAACTTCATGGAGAGATGGAACCCTTTTTAAGGGTATTCTTATCCCTAATTTTCCCCATAATTTTGAGAAAGATGTGAAGTATGAAACTGAGGAGCTTGCATGATGCAGCAAAAACTACTCTTTTTGACCCAATTATCCTAAAACCAGCCAGCGCATCAAATCAATTACTTGTATACCTGCTCTCATCACTTTTCTGAGCATCAACTGGCTTAATACATTGAGGCAATGGACACTGCCAGCCTCATCAATGAAGGAAACCCACAATTATACCTCCTTATGCCTCATGTCACTGATGCTCCCACCCCAATGTTGTCCACCATGGTCTTCCAGCTAAAGCGGGCATTAAAAAAGTTTATACCAAAGCTTCCTCACCTTCTGATATGTCTCCTAGACTGTTAGCTGAGGTGCCATATCAGGAATATTTTTTATTTATGATAATACCTTTGTTTGGCCCATTTTCAAAATAAAGATGCATGGCGGCTCCCCCTTTTGGTTTGGGCACCACTAGTGCTAAAAGGATAATTTTGATTAACTATCCCTTAGCAATATAGAGCAATTTGTTCGCTCTTTAGTACCTTTTGAAAAGCCTCTCAGATTTAATGGAGGAAGCGTTGGACCAAGCGCTGGCCCTCTTTAAAATGAATAAGGTTTTTTTAGCAAAATTAGACTGTGATTTGGGTTGTGCACTTGATGTGCTACACCATATGGATTCCTGAACTCATCCGCTGATTCGCCTTATCCAATTAAAATGTTCAAGGTGTGCAAATGAAGTCGTTTATGCTGAAAATAATCAGCTTGTGCAACATGGGATGTTAGTGACCTCCAAGAGTCCTTGGAAATCCCTGGTGTTGATCATTAAGAATAAAGATGGTCCCAACCGTGTAGTGATAGTTTACTGCAAGCTCAAAAATATAACTAAAAATCATTATTATACTTTACCACATAGATGAAGCACTAAATCGTTTTGGTGGAGCGCAATACTTTTCAGCTATGGATTTTTTGGTTATTGGCTGATAGAGATGCCCAAGGAGAAACAGGAAAAATGTACCATGATTATAGCCCAAGGCCTCTACCAGCCCAGTAGGATGCCACAAGAGTTGTGCAATGCCCCTGCAACCTTTTAAAGGGCTATGGATATTATCTTAGGCGAATTTAGTTTTCTTGTGTTTTAGTTTACTTAAATAATATAAAAGTTTTTACTTGAATAATTAATGGGTATCTGCAACCTTTGGAAAAAGTATTCAGCTGTCTCGCCAAGGCTGATGTGAAATAAAGCCACACAGGTGTAATTTTTTCATGAGAAGCTAAGATACCTGGGATTTATTATCAATAAGCAAGGCTTGTGGCCCCAGCAAGCAAAGGTTGAAGTATTGAACACATGGCGTGAACAAGCAGCAAACACAACGTTCAAGTGTTTCTTGGAAGGAATGGTTATCATCGCTGGATTGCAGAGATTTTTAGTAAGACAGGTGACCTATGTTTCATCTCCTCAAAAATAAAGTAACCTTTGAGTGGACTGGGAACTGTGTGTTAGCCTTTAATAAATTAAGGCTCTGCTTTACCTAAGAGCCACTTTTAAAATAACCTAATTTTGACAAATTGTTTATTATTGAATGAATGTGTCTCTCATTGAAGTCAGGGTAGTGTTTTCACAACTCAAATTTTGATGGGGTTGAACATCCCCTGGATTACTGCAGTTGGACGTTGGATTTCCACAAATGGAATTATATGGTAACTTAGAAGAAGTTCTTAAGGATCATCTATGAGTGTAATTGATTCCATTTTAATGTATATAAATTGCATTTAACTTTAGTAATCAATTACGCCTCCCTTCACAGGTGTAAGTCTCAAGGAACATCCTTTGGCTCTCAATCAGGTCATTTTCCTGTTCCCAAATAAAAAGACACTAAAGAGTATGGCGGTACCTCTCATCACTCAGAGCGACCTTACTCACGTAGTAGATGAGCGATGGGTAACAGCTCGTCCGCTCTGGATCCCACCCCCAATATCCACACTTACCTTAGCAGAACTGTTGTGGGGAATTAGTGAAATCTGTGCCAAGATTACCAAACTGAAATTGGCTGGATCTAATTTGGCTGGCAATCTGGCTGATGCCCAAAATTTGAAAGGCTGTAAAAGCATGAAGAATGAGATATTGGCCAGATCACCAGACGGTTTCAACTCTATCTCCAAACCAGTTGAACAAATATCAGGCGCTATCAATGGGGGTTTGAAGCCCTCAGATAGTATTTGGGCGTTGCACCCGATGTGCTGCTGTTGACTGAATGAATGATAAAATGACCGAGCATGGGCAGGTTGGCCATCCCAAACCTGTTCCCAACCAAATGAACCTGTCCCTATAAGGGATGGCCTTGGGGGATTCCTGTCGCCTGTTGGGTCAAATGCCATTGTGCTAATTTTCAGAAACATATTTGAGCCCTGGTTTGGACGTTTGAGGTCAAACTGACAGAGACTCAGCCCGCCGCCAAATTTTGCAATGTTGGTTCCCAAAGAATAAACCCCCCATACCTGAACAATTTGCCAGTTAGGTCAAATTTGTGGGCCTGACCCCATCCTGTCACTACCCAATTGACCACTATTTAATCAGTTGCATGGCACTGAGAAAATTGTTGGTTGATTTTCTTACTTTCCTTTCCCAATAAAGTTTTGCCAAAAAAATCAAATTTTCTTTATTTTACATTCTGACCACATCCCAGATGGCATTTCCCTGGTGGTCCATCAATCCGCACTCTTGGTGGGCTTTACCAATTCTTTTGGTCACCATGGCTCCCTCTATCATCGATTGGGCCCAGTGAGTCCAACACTTTTGGTCTTACAACCCCGCTCTTATGAATTTCCAACAACAATACATGGGGATCTTATGGCCCTATGTACAACAATGGATAGATTGAATCCATCTCCCTATTGCCCCCGATGAGTTGGCCTCTCAAGCCAATAATCTTGTCGAGACTGTCCCAGTAATCCCACCTCCTGCAGTTAGAACCACTGAGTTGGGAATGGGTTCAATGTGGTTTGCCGTTGGGACACTCCTTACCCTGTTGTTACACCACCACTTTGTGGCATCACATTTCCCAGCTCCATATCAAGTCATATGGTCAGCAATGCTTCTGGCATTCTGACTTGCTTTTGGGTGTTCACACATCCCGACTGGCAGGCCAGTTTAAACTTCTTCTGCCGTTTCCATAACAACAGGTTACAGAATCAAAAAGAGTTGGAAGGACATTTGCTAAATAGGATTTTGAATTTCATACTTATATTTATGAATTTCATCTTTGACCTGTAGCAAAGCATCAAAACGCTGATGGACTATATTGACTACTCACTGTGGCATAAGTAGCCAAATTGGCCAATAAATTATTTATATAATTGCTAAACCAAAACTATAATATGAACCAGCAGAAGAGCTCATTAGAAATAGAGTATGGACACTGTAGTTAAGAATAAAAGCTTTATAAAATTATTTATAAGAAAAACTTTTCTTTCCAATTACTATCACTTTTGTAATATGATTCAATTCAAAAAAGCACAATTTGATAATCAATACCAAGTGAGATAAGTATGAATAATAAATTAAAGAGCCGGGCAAACGCGGTAAAGGGCAGTGGACCCAGACTTGCACCGCCCAAAGGTACCAAGCGCACAGATACAAATGAAAATCTCAATAAAAAATAAAAAACCTGAGGTGGCGCTCCCGTGGGCTTTGTTAATTTTTTGGTAAAATACTGCAGCTATATGGAAGTATCCCAATCGCAATCACTGTTGTTGGTGGAACATGGGATATGAGTTTTCCTGGGCATAGAAACACTGACAATGTAGGAAAACTTTGGCAAAGCCCAACATAATTTTTTCCGCATGTGGTGTACTTAACAGCCCATACTATTCGCGGAGGTTGGGTAGATCTTGGGTTCAAGACTGCAGAAGAAGCAAATGAAGCAGCGAAGGTCAGATGGTACTTGATCTTCCTGACAGACAGCAATTGGTACCAACCAAATGCACCCATTGGACTGGATCCAAAGACATTTTTATAATTTTTGATTATCTTCCGACCACACTGGCGCGCACAATAGTCAAAAGACATCTCTGAGAAGGCTTAAGGCCTACAGAGATATCAAACAATTTGAGATGCAAAGATTCCAGCTGATGCCGACCCTTAGCACTGGGAAGGCAATAGCAATTATTTCACTGAACCAGGATGTAGTAGAGAATATTACAAAAATCCCTCATATAGCATCCTTCACCATTGATGGAAAAATACCAGCTGTTCCGCACAACAGTGGAAAGTGTACCCCCATATGCAACCACTGCCAGGCCTTTGGACACAAGATTCACGCTTGCCCCATAAAAGAAGGCCTGAGAGAAATGCAATTCAGTGAGGAGGAAATGGGCAAAGACGACTCAGAGTACGCCAAAATCATGGATACTACACAAGCCTTCAACTGGGGTGAAGATGGGCAATATAAATAATTGACCCTATTTCCCAAAAAGAACGAAAAATGGCCAAACAAGCTCGCAAGCTGGCCACAGCCAAGGCAAAGGCCTTGGCAGAATCAAACATATCTCCAGAGCAGATCCAGGAAGACATGGATGAATTTGAGTCAATGAACCAATCAGATAATGTGGAAAAGCAAACACCCAATCCAACCAGATTGAATTTGGCAGAACCCAATTTGGAAATTAATGCAGCAAAACTGGGGTTCAGCGCACCCCCCAAAATTGCGGAATTTAACCCAATTGAGAAGGAAAATCAACAATGGAATGCACAAGAAAATAATTTGGCCAATAAGAGCACACAAGTGCACCACAATAATAAATTGAAACCAAGCAAAGACAAGAGAGGAGCAAAAACTGCAGCGATAAAAGGAGCATAATACACCCCAACTCCTACTCATGGTTATGCTCTCCACAGTAGAGGTGCATTGGAGAGTATTGTGAGCGAGGGAGTAGGGCTGGAGGCCCTGCTAACTGCTCCTGAGGCGCATCGGGCGTCTCAGTAGAAATAGGGATGCTAAACATAGTGGGACTCAAGGCCTTAACATCCCAGGCCAAGAAGTTGAGTCTCCTACAAAACCCACCTGTGGATATCCTGGCGGTGCAGGAAACCCACTGTCCACAGGGAGAGGAGGAGGCATGGGAAAAATGCTCCTCCCAACAATATCGTTTTGGTTGCAACACTGTGGGGTGATAGTATGCGTGAACCAAAACTTTAAATTTAATTAATAAAAATTCGTTACTGGATGGCCATGTACTCTCTTTAACCTTCTCATGGCACACCAAAGTGCACATAATAGCCAGTGTATACGCCCCAAATGGTGCACATGACTGAAGAGAATTTCTAACAGCCCTAACTCAACTAAACTACCAGCAAATACTTTCATAATGGGAGACATGAACTGCTGGATTAACCCAGATATGGACCAATGGCCATACACAACAGAGATACCACAAGGGCAAGTGGAACTACGCGTACTAAAGGCCACTCTGGGACTATATGATACACTACCAAAAAGGCTACCCCTGCTACAAAACATTACACGCCCACATGTACACAATGGTACACTTGTCTCTATGTCAAGGATAGACCTAATACTTGCACCAATAATTTTCCGGCACCAAATAAAAAATTTAAAACTACAAAAATTGAATTTTCTAACCATTGGCTTGTTTTGGTGTCCTAAAAACTGGTGGAACCAAGCGCCCAAGCACCCATATGGTGCAGAATATGCCCAGAAAGTTTAGCCGACTTGGAATTTCAATCTTGATGGAGGAAATATCCTCAACTCAGGATTTTCAAACACCTTTTTGCTCAGACCCACTAACCACCTGGGAAAACTTCAAAAAATGAACAACCTAACATATTAAACATACATTGTCTAGAAGACACAGGGCAGTTTCAGCCATTATCAAACACACCTCAGCTGAAATTGACCATCTAGAAGCTGATGTACCAAGCATGGGATACAGCCCTGGATGGGGTCATAAATGGGCGGAGGTTTCTGCTTGGCTAAACACCCTGATCCACGAACACCAAAACTAAGTTGGAGTTCAATATAAAGGCAAAAACATAAGAGATGGAGAAACTTGCTCAAGCTATATTTTCTGCTGATTCCACGCCCAGAAAAATATGATAGCTTGCACACAGGTCCATTGACTAGACAAATCCATAGCAGAAACACCTGAAGAAGTTGTGACCGAAGTGCACAGATCTTATATGTAATTGTATATATCTGAGCTGTTCAAACCAGAAAAAATTGAAAAAGTCCTTAGAAGTGCACAAATTGACACTGCGGCCCAAAATAACAATTTAATCAATTTAATATCACGCGAGGAATTATGGGAATTAGTACAAGGTGCACCAAAAGGGAAATGCCCTGGACCTGATGGGATTCCCTATGAATTTTACATAAAATTTTTACTAACATTTCTAAAATTCTTATAGCTTCAATGAACAAGTGTATTATGGAAACATGCCTCCTACCTGGAGGCAAAGAAGCCTACACGGTCACTTTATTAAAGAAAGGAGACAGATTAGACCTTTCCAACTGGCGCTCAATTTCCCTAACCAACACAGATACAAAAAATTTTCATAAAAATTGTGGCCAAATGACTAGGAGAAATTGCAACTGACGCGATATCCCCATCACAATATGGATTTGTTCCAAGGAGAACTATATGGGATAACATCTACACAGTTGCAAATGTCTGCCAGTCCATAACCTCTGGAGCGCTTGTCATTTTAGACCAACAAAAGGCATATGACAGGGTGAACTGGACCTATTTTAGGGCCTGCCTTCAAAAATACAAGCTCCCAAATAATTCATAAACTGGGTGATGTTGTTCACAGTGTCTGCTACCATGGCTGTGCGAGAAGCAGGCTTATTAACCAACCTAGTCTTCCCACAGAGAGAACTCTAATAAGGAGACCCATTAAGCCCTTTACTCTACAATTTTAGCTTAGACCCTCTAATCCAAAATACAAACACACTTCTCAAGGGAATCAATGTCAAGGGCCAACCACCAGTCAAAATGATGGCCTTCGCTGATGATTGTGTGGTGGGCATATCCAACAATCAGGACGCTTGCAGAATTGAGAAGATAATATAAGACTATTCAGCCATAATTAACGCATCACTTAACACTGAGAAAACGGAATTTATACTCCTGGGGAAATATCAGACCCAGTGAAAACCATCTACCCAGGGCCAACAAACTAATACAACATCAAGACTCCTCACCAGACATAGGAGGCGAAAATTAGCAACAACCTCACTGAAACTTCCATTCATCACCAAGCCAACAGCTGGTCCTGTTCGTCTCTTGGGAGTATGGTTGGAAGCAGGAGGTTACGCCAACTCCATGATGGAAGATCAACTTCTAGACAAAATAACAAAACGCATTGCCTCCTTAAATGGACACCAAACAGGTCTAACAGGAAGGGTTACAGTAGCCAACTTTATGATTCTATCAATCATATGGTTCACGGCCCATGCAATCGCTTTCTCACCATCCTTCTTCAACACAATTCACGCCCTATTACAAGGATGGCTATGGTCCAACCACAACCCCCCTGTACACCCTGAAACCCTATTTGGCGCTAGAAGGAATGGAGGTATGGGGCTTACTAATTACGTAGAGCAAGCAACCCATATACTAGGATCCTGGATAGCTCAGGTGACTAGCCCAGATCTTCTAGATACACACTGTGCCAGAACAGCAAGATATAACTTCACATGTGCACTCCAATTAAGAAACCCAGATCACCCAGACACATTAATCAAGTATCTGGAATCCTATCTTACAGCAGCAGGCCCACAAGGCACACCTGCTCATTTCAAATGAATACTCCTAGCCATGAGAAGAGTGATATGGCAGGTCCACATAAACGACCAAACTAGTCACCAAGGACGCCCAAGGCTATCTCATAGACAGGAAATCAATGCCTAAATAGTCACAGACAATATAATATGCAAAATACCAAGTACCATAGCTAGGATAGATTACCTGGACCATATGGACATACCCTACAACCTGGAGACTCAAAGAAGAGTAAAGAGATAAACACATCACCCTCTCTCCAACCCAGGATAAGAGCGCATGTATGGAAATGCATGAGGAGAGTATACCACACAGCTGAACGGTCAAATGCCACTCACACCTCATGTACAATATGTGATTTGTATGGAAGCTTAGCCCACCGTTTAGAACAATGCCCAACATCAGAGGCTGTTTGGAAAGAGGCCATGTGCCTATTCCGCCAAGAAAACGGACAACCATTCAGCCTAGCAAGGAACATGTTCGCCATAAACATGGACTCTCCAATCCACCCATCTCTCAAGGCATTAATAGTAGCAATAGCACTATGGACGATTCATTCAATAGTACTGGAATCATTTACAGGAGCAACGCCTACAATTCAAGAAGCCATCAATCGTTTCCACTGCCATATATTGGAACATTTCCAAGCATGGCTGTTTGGATACATGACCCCCCAAAACAGAAGGACACTCAACACATGGTTCCCCATATGGTTCCTAAAGGTTAATCCTTTCTTTCACACATTCTGCATCCAATAATAAGCCAGCATAACTCCCCTTCCCTACCATCCTAAACTTGGTGATCCTGGAGACAACAAGAGGGGCCTTGAACCCTCTGGGGTGTCTTTAATTGTTAAATTTCATTAGTTTCCTCCCTATATCAGAAGTGCTTGTCTCCTGGTTGACCTTCCCCAAATAAATAAAAAAAACCATCTATAAGAGCAGCAACTTTATTACCCAGACCAACATTTTAGCCCTATATCACTATTGGGGCCCACAAGGTGATGGGCACAGCTGTTTCAAGGAAAGTATGGAATTATTGAAACAGCATCACTATTTATAATCTCTAATTATTATCGTTATGAGACCTTTCACTACTGCAAAGAGTGTTAAGTAGATGGGCCTTATCAGAAGGCCACCACTTACCAGTTGGTTAAACCCAACTCGCTTGGAATACAGTATCTATGGATGTTGTGGGCCTCTGGCCAGTACAGCCAGCCAATTTAGTTTATGTAATAGTGGCTATTGACCACCTCACAAAATAGATTAATTATAAAGTGATCCAGTATTTAGGTGCCACAACAAACAGCTAAGTTTATCCTATAAGATGTTATTTATTACCACAGATACACCCAGTTTTTGCTGACGGACAATAGAACTAACTTTGCATTTCAGATGATTTTTCAGATTAATGACTTAAAGAACATATGTAAGGTATTTTCTACAACCTATCACCACGAGACAAACAGTACCATTGAAATATTAGAATGTTACACTTGTTGGGATGTCATGTAAGATAATTAAGGCGAAGGCATCTAGCTGAAATCTTTTCTTGCCTTCTGCATTTTTTATTATAACATATCTGTAAAAATTTACTTGAGTGGTTATTGTTGGCAAACAACCCCAGTAATCTTTTTACTGCACAGGTTCAGTTTCTTGTGCACTTCATCAACGTTGTATAGTATGTAAGATTATGGGTTGATAATAGTGTGATGACTATTATATGTAGTTGAGTATGAATTCTTATATCTCAGTCCAAAGCTCGGCCAGTATTCCCAATTAAAATACTTGAGATGACATGATCTAGGGATTCGTTTCCTCACTCTATCCAACCCAATCTTCTCTGAGATTACCTGGTGACAGTCTCTTCGGTCCAACACACAGTTGGCAGCAATCCCAATTGTGTCTCCTTCTTCTCTAGATTCCCACTCAGATCTTTACTCTTATCTCTAAGAGTCTCCCAATTATCTCACACAGTAATCATATCCTTGAGAAGAATAGCACAATTGGAAGCTTATGATAGTTTGCTACTCAAGCTATATACTGGATGAACAACTTCGAACTATATATCTATAATATGGTTAATTATCTGTTTTTTATTGAGATTGAATTCTAGGTAATTTATAGTGGGGATTCAGTCATCTAACCCTTAGTTGACACCTCTTTGATGAAACAGCAGCTGTTGCCATTGAATCACCCATCCTCATCTCAGCAGCGATGGTCTTCCTCATCCTGGCTAGGATTCCATCATTGGACATCCTTGAGACCTAAACGGAAAGAGTTGGAAAACGTGTATCTAACATTTTCCTCTCAATCCAAGTGAATTAACCATATTTGGCTAGCGACCTGCTTAGGTAATGGGACTTATTACCCATTAAGGAAGGTCATGCACCATCTGATCGATTCATTAGTTGCAGGCAGCATCACTCACCTCACAACTTGCTATTCATTCCCAATCAGTCATTGATGAAACCCAACCAATCTCAATTGGTACACCTGATAGTTAATCACTATCAGATGCCCCTATTTTGTCAGCAACTCCGCCTGACGAGATCTTAAGTATTTTTCCAGATTGATCACCGATGAATATGACCAGGCGAATATCCCAAAATCCTCCAAATGTAGTTACTCCAAAGCTCAGGCTAACCAATTTCCAATTCACTTCGCCTTAAGAAATTTTCCCTAGCAATTCCTGGTAATCTAGCAGGCTGGTAATATGGGAAAAAATCCCATAACGTCCCCTTTCTTGCCTAGATTTCCAGCGAGAAAAGGACTGGGGCATGAGAACACTACTTCAGACACTCAGTCAAATACTTCATTGGCTCAAGTGGAGTACAATTGTTAATACTCAACGCTGCTTGGGACAACCTTTGGCATGCGGCGCTCTTCCTCTTCCTCCTCACTACTGCCTACTCAGAGTTCAGTCCCCATGATCTACTGTCATGCTGGGATGATCAATTTAATCATGATGATATTAGTCCTGGGATCCAGTTCCCCCCATCAGGGCATATGACCCACTGTCATATTCAGGATTCTTGGTCTGTCGTCCTTGATTTCCTGATTTTCTCCTCATCCTAGACAGGAGACTCTTGCCATCGATGTTCATTTTGAAGCTCAATTAAGAATACTTATTTACTTTCGCCCTCATTAATTTTCTCATAACCTCTTGGCTCAAGGCAATACTAATTCTTCTCTTGGAGAGTTTGTCTCATTAATTTTGAGATTAATTTCTATAAATTTGGAGCTTAATGGATTTTAGAGAGCATAATGTTGAAAACCATATAAATCTGACATCCCCCTCTCATCCAGCTCATATTTCAAATTCTGAGTCACGATACCAGCAGCTTCTAGATAGTTTGTCTGATCAAGGCCTCTGGCTCTTCCAGAAGATGAGTTGGGATGCATGGCGGAACCTCTTCTATTGTCCTTCCAGGACTCATATGCCTAGTCTGGTGCCAGCAGCTAGTTCTTCCATTAAATTACCAGAAATGGTAACTAATCCCTCTGAAACCAGACTTGGGATCATTTTAATTAACTCTTGGCTGATTCTTCATCTGTTGGTAATTCTAGAGTTGGATTTTAAAACTCTTCTGGATTCAGCTCCTTTTAATGATGCACAGACCATCGTTGTAAATGCTCCAGAGATTATGCCGTTTGCTCTTGATTGCTCTTTTCTTGCTAGGTCAGACCTTCTTCCTGAGTTCCTCTTCCAACTCAGACAATATTACAAACCTGCTGTTCTGGCTACTGAGCCCACCATCAGTAACAGTATTCATTTTAAGCTCCCCTACGCTGAACTCTGGTCCCAAGTCACTGAGGCTTTGTCCCTAGCGCTGAATCCCTCAGATCATGAGAACATCCTAGATCGGGATACCACCACTTATGCTCTTTACTTTGCTAGCCAAGTTCTTTGAAGTTGGTCCATGAAGCTTCCAGCCTCTCCCAGGTTTCACCGCTCCTTCAGCTTCAGCTTCTGAGAAGCCCATACTCATTGCTTGCAAGATGCCATTTGCTCACTGCATGACTATCTCTTTGCCAGCACTTCCCATCGGTATCTTCATCTGATGGCTTTAGTTGGGGGCATGACTTGGCAAACCCCATCAAGCATCCCTTGTTCACTGCCAGCCCATATGTCCAGGGTTATGATGAAGCCCGTCGTCAGGCGCTCAAGACTAACCTTCCAGCTCCAGCACCATATTGAGATTATTCAGGAGTATTTGCTGACTTCCTCTTTTTATACTGTTGCTTTTGTCCTTGCTCTAGGATTTCGCAATTGGCTTCATCTGACATTTCAATTTCCTATCCCCTAGTTGCTTTCTTACAGGGCTCTGCATCCGCTAAAGAACGTGGTTTTGTGTAGGTCTAGCCCTTGCTAGTGTCTGATCTCACATTGATTTCAACAGGCTGTTCATACCTACCATGATACATCCACCCTCCCCAAAGAGGTGACATAGGCGGAATCATCCTCATATTGAGGACAATTGATAAAAATGAAAATTATAAAACTATATTGGTTTTTTCTATGCGGCTTATAATCTCTTTTTTTCCAATATCTTTTATCAATTTTATATTTTTATTCTTCTTTTTTTCACATGTTACTTGACCTTGTTTTGATTCAGCAGTTTATTTTTTTATTTTTTTTCCCAAATTGGGTCATGGGTACTTAAGCTTCTAGTTTTCTATGGTTCAGAGGTCCTTTTTTTGGACTAAACCATCTAGATTGGTTCAAAGGTCCTTTTTTGGGCTAGACCTAATCATCAGGACATGATCAACTTAATGGTTCATCAGTCCTTCGGGAACTCTTTTAATCTTTTCATCAATCCATTGCTTCAGATACTTAGCATGGATCAATTCACAACTCTTCCATCCAAGAAATTCTTGATGGAGTAGGCATCAGTTGCTGTCTTAGCGATCACTTCAAATGGACCCAACCACAATGCATCTAGCTTGTTTCTTCTTCCAAAACCATGCTATCGCAATAGGCAAA
Source organism: Massospora cicadina (assembly GCA_022478985.1). Lineage (NCBI taxonomy): Eukaryota > Fungi > Entomophthoromycota > Entomophthoromycetes > Entomophthorales > Entomophthoraceae > Massospora > Massospora cicadina. The sequence goes on from JAKSZP010007922.1 coordinate 203,079, forward strand.
TCTTTTGCCTATTTAATATTCTGCTAATTCTGGATGGTTCTTCTCATCCAACAATTTCGCTTGTACCCTCTTCTTCAACATAGTATCAAATAATTGTGATTGCACTACAATCAGGATATTCATCAGTCAGTTCAAGTACTGTTTGGCACTCATCCCTGACGTTGGTTCCACCACCAAATATAAAATCAGTGGCTTCGCGGCCTTTCTCCCATACAACAGCATAAATGGCGTTTTTCCTGTTGCCATATGATGACTGATATTGTAAGCAAACGTCACCAAACTCAGGTACGTTCCCCACGTTGAAGTTCTTCCTGTAAACAGCTTCCTCAGCGTTGCAGCCAGCATTCCATTCACCTATTCTACCAGTCCATTCATCTCCATCTGGTAGGGTACTGACATGACTCCTCTGATCCCCATTATCTCATTCAATCTCAGGATCACATGAGACATGAAGTTTGTCCCATTATTGCTAAGAAGGACCTGCGGACATCCAAGTTGATATACTATTTGATCCAGGATGAACCTCGCAGTGCTGGTAGCGTCTACTTTTCTTAGGGCCTTCATCTCAACCCATCTCATCAGATGGTCGATGGCAACTATGATGTACTTGACTCCCCCTGTGCTCATTTTCAATGGTCCCATTATTTCAATGGAAACCATATGCCAGGCAAATCCAGGGCAGGCCAGTCAGTAACCAGTTGTATTCTTATGTGTTTTGCGCAGCTGGCACTCCATTCAACAAGCTAGATAATCCACAATATTGTAGTTGATGGACTCCCAGTAGTACTGGCAAATATAATCAGTTGTTTTTCTCAGGCCTCCATTCCTGAATACCTTATGAGCTGCTTGCATGATAGCTGCTCTTTCTGACAGCTTCAGGAATAATAACTGCTTCCTGTTGATCATTGTCAAAATCTGAGGATCGCTCGCTTGGAAATTGTTATCTTGAATGTTTATTTGGGCTGAAGTTCCAATGGTTGATCCTTGATAGTGCCTGTAGTTTATGGTATTCGGATCAGTTAACAATTAACTAGGTCTATTAAATCTGCCTCAACTCTTCCAGCCAGTTTTGGGCTTAATTTTTTCTTTGTATTTGGGAACTTCTTATGAGGGCAGGCTTTAATACAAACTGGGGATTTGGTCCTTCCAGTTTGTTGACACTTCTCCAAGGTTAGGATTCAGATAAAAACCAGGAAAAGGATAAAATAAAATATAACTTTTATTGCAAGCTATTTATTAGATAATGTTTATTAGGCCAGGCGCCAGTATTTATACCTCTAGGGCATCTCCTGGCCATATTCCAGCACAAATTTCAACAGCTATTTTACCACCTCAGTTTAGCCTAAAAATAAAACCTTTTTTAGGTTCATTGGTGGCAAAATACTCATAAAATTGGGAGGATTTCAGGTACAAAAATTGCGATAAAGGCATGTAAAATTGTCCTAAGATCTTCTGGATTTCATTTTCATCATATGATGACAAAACACACTTTCTGTAAAATTTTGGCCTCAATTGAAGTAAATGACGCACCCCTAATTGGGACGTCAGCGGGCCTCTTCCTTTTAGCACTAGGTAACCCCTTTTGGGTGGTCCATGCAAGTGCTATTGTGCTGATTATATGGATTGGCATACGAATTTCACCCTAAGGCATGAAATTGATTACATTTTTCGTTCATCTGAAGTCCATGGGGTTTTCAGACGTTAACTTTGAGTCATCCCAAATAATTTTTTATACAATTAAATTGATTGTGTTTCCAATAATTGAGACCAATTGCCAAGATACAATGCCTAGAAAATCTGCCATAATATGCAAGCATATTTGGGCCAAGCGCTCTGCTAAAATACTTGTTCAAATTATCATTGAGATGTTCAGCTCATATTGTATGAATGCAATAGGCTTTGAGGTGAGAATATAGGTGTTAGCTCAAGCGTTGAAAGGATAATCAGCCTGATCTGATGGTGTGAGATCCGCCAACGGATGCCACAAATAATTTGTTTAAAGTGAGAATTTTGCTTTATAATAAAAGTAATAAATAGCGCTTTGTTTAAGTTTTTTAAGCTCTTTATTGGTTAAGCAGGGCAAACCTAAGAAAGGTCCTTTTCTCAATACTAGTTTTTCCTATTTAAACTAGTTTGGATTTTGAGACCATGGGTATTTGTGAAAAAGGATACAAAGCTGAGCTATCTAAATTAGGAAATATAGGCTTTCAGCCTATCAGATTGAAGATAAATATTCTGAGGCAAAACTGACCCATGTGGTAACAATTTGATGAATTGTATCCAATCACTAGTGAGTAATATATTTTCACCTCAGCGGTGGTCAGACTCAGGTGGTATTGATTGGTTAATTTTTATCCAATCATTGACAGGTAAAATCTTCTCACCTCGGGAGGGTTCAGATCTGAGTGGTAATGATTGGTTAAATTGCACCCAATCATCAATGGGTAAAATCTTCTCACCTTGGTGGTGGGCAGACTCATGTGGTATCGAACACCCCCAAATTTGGCCAAGAAGTCAAAGTAATCCTATTATTAGTTATTACCTTTTTAAGCTGATTTTTGTGATAAGCCATATTTCCCCAATAGTTAGGATTCCACCGAGAATCTGCCAAGGTCTTTTCGCCGTTAGTACTCATATCATTATTAACCACATTATTATTTGATGAATGGGCAGTAGATGGGCCAATCATGGTAGCAGATTTGGGAGCACTAATACCTCCAACATTCTTTTTCTTAAATTGAAAAGGAGAATGTCTGACATTGCCCCCCTCAAGAATGTTGGGAGGGTTGTTGCAGTTATGGTAGTATAATACCTTATCAGCCACTTGAGATGTAGGAAGGGGTGCGGAGCTCATTGACAGCCTGCCCTTCTTTAGTCACTGTTTTGGCGAGGTTGGTATAAATACAAGAGTATTCCTTCTTGCTGGGTTCTTTATTGGCTAGAACTAAGGGGACTTCATAATTGAGCAATGACAAGAACCCTTGCTTCATATTGATAATGCCGTCATATTCAATCAAAAACTGAGTACCTATAAGCATATCATAAGCGTTATTATTCAAAGCCACTGTGGGAGCTGATAAATAAGCTTCCCAATACAAATGGGAAGGGATGAGTAAGCACCCAGTGCGCGGGTGTTGTTAGGACCAGCGGTTCCAAAGCCTTGGTTGTACTCCAAATCAGGTGCAAGTTTGATCTTTTTCATCAACTTGGAGGAGATTACGTTCACTGGGAGCCTGTATCTAAATTAGCCATCACCTGAACTTTTCTGGATAACTACTTCAACCTTCATAAATATCCCCCCAAAAGTGGGCAATAGCGCTAAGACCTCCTTAAGATGGAGACTGGAGGTTAATTTTCACGCGGTCTCAGGGTAATTTTCTTGGATGGACTGCATGGTATGGCCATGCTGGATAGGGCGAATAAGGTGAGACAACACCTCATCTGCATCACTGGAAGTATTGATAATGATTGGCTCCCCTAGAACTTGGCTGAGATACATCTCATCAGGTATGGTAGCTTCATCCACTCCTCCAGCATCCAAGAGATCGGGGACTTCCACTTCAGCATGTACTCCTACAATGTAATAGCTGACCTCATCTGTACCCCCTCAGAATCATCCCCTGGGGTATTAGTAACGCGAGGTAATAGCATAAGTTGATTAAATGAGTCAGGCACATGAGATTTGTCAGCAATAGGTGTGCCTTTCCCTATGCTGACATTTCTTTTCCCTGCTCCTGTTCCTCGGCAATAACTTTCTTTTTCCAGCACACAGCCTCCTTGTGTCTGAACTTGTTGCAGTATTTGCACCGAGGGCGTTCAGGACGTTTTGCTTTGGGGTTTTGCTCTTCAGGGCCCATTATCTGAAGGGGCTCCTTCTTGTCTTCAATAGCTAGGGCTTGAGGCTTAGGCTTTGAATCCCTAATGGTTAAAACGCGAGGACAAGATACTGCTCCACGTGAAACTTTGGGCTTATGGAAATCAGCGACATCTATTAACGCCTCCTTGATGTCTTGAACAGTATAGAAATAGCGTTTAACTGAGGTGATGTGCATCGCTAGCGATGGGCAAGAAGCCACTCCAGTCAAAACGGCGGCTACATCATCATCCAAAGTCAACATCTTTGAGGTTAACAACGTCTGTGCTTCCATATAGAATTGTTCCGCAAAGGCGACTACTGACTCTTCTTTTTGGATATTAATACGCATAAAAGCTTGCTTTTTCATATTTAAAGCCTGTTTTGAACCGAACATGTTTATGAGAGCCTCTTTAACTTCAGGCCAGGTGCTAAGAGAATCCATATGTGGGACCATCACCTCCTGTGTTATGCGGCCCAAACAGGAAAGGATATGTTTGGCCTTCTGATGATCAGTCACCCCTTCCATAGCTGCTTCATAAATGTATAAAAATTAAGCAATACTACCCTCTCCGGGGATAAACTTGTCTTTAAACGTTGGTTTGAATGAATTATAGTCATTCCTGGTAAGGGTATGAATAGCTGGAGCTTCTGTTTCTGAGGTTTCAGAGTGGTAGCTTAACAGATCGAAGGTCCACAAAAGGCGTTTGAACTAATCATGCATGGCTTCAAGCCAGGTTTCCATTTTAGAGAGGGCTTCTAGGGACCCAGATTCACATAGTCTCAGTCAAGCTTTGATCCCTGATTTATGAGTTTTAAGATCTTCCACTTGGTTCTCCATTACAGAGACTTGAAAATGGAGTTGTGACACCATTGAGCTTAGGTTTAATTGAGCAGTTTCCACAGCTTTCACGTGGTTTTTCAGCTCTTCTTTCATTTGTTTACACTCTTCATCGTTATGAGAGTGGGAGCTGGGGCCTTGTACCCCTCCTTAATCTGTTCATACTTCTGCTCAACCTGCGTTAGTCAACTAAATACTTCCTTCAACAGCACAGGGATTTCCAGAGAAGCTTTTATTGCTTTTGCTTCAATTTCGCATTCAGTCAGGCGACATGCCATATATTTGGTATTTTCAAACGAAGCTTTAAGATCTAGCTCCTTTTCTAGCTGAACAACCTTGGCCGCGAGGGTGGTGGTGGCGCTAGATGGTTTAAGCAACAGACGACGTTCAAGCTCATCAACCCGCGAAAAGGCCTGAATTAATTGTCACTCCACCACAGCCACACACTGTTCATATTTCTCTTGAAGGACGGAGTCAGGGGCTAAAAGGTAACGATGTGTTTGCTCATTTTGTTTTTTTAAGTTCTTTAGCAAACTCCTCCAACAATGAGCGGGTGCTAGCGGAGGATGCATTCAGTTCATCCCAGAATATCTTCATGGCCCCCTAAACATACTTTACAATCCCAGTGTCCATAGTAGTAAATTGGTCATGCAGCTGTATGATGAAGTTGTGATTAGCTTCCACACCAGATCTAACTGCTCCAAGATGTTTGGAGGTCAGTTGATACAGCTTATCATAGGCTAAATTTAAAGCTGCATGGGTATCTAGGTGTTGATGAAGCTCTTCATGATGGCCGGCTAAGAGATACATCATATGGACCAAGGCAGGGTGAGCAAAATTGTGTACGTAGGTGGTCAAATTTGTAAGCTGACCATAGGTCTCTGGGAGGACACTAGTCTCATAGAGAAACAAGTGGCGTTCCTCTACCAAAGACGCTTGTTCGCGAGATGCAACGTCGCCAGGGTTAAGGATGCCATGAGTAAGGTCTCTCACAGCTTCAGTGGCTGGCCAAGTGATGTGATGAGACTCAGGTTTAATATGTGCTCAAATTGTTCTTCTTCAAATATCAAAGCAGTGGGGCTGTCCATTTGATCATCATCTTCAGTCCCTTCCCCATTTTGCACCCAACGGGTGACACTCTCCATTTTTTTGTTAATACTTATTAAAGTATTCAGGGGTTTGACCCCTGTAGTGAGCACCAGTTTGTGGGATCCGCCTACAGATGCCACAAATAATTTGTTTAAAGTGAGAATTTTACTTTATAATAAAAGTAATAAATAAGCGCTTTGTTAAAGTTTTCAAGCTTTTTATTAATTAAGCAGGGCAACCCCAAGAAAGGTCCTTTTCTCAATACTAGTTTTTCCTATTTAAACTAGTTTGGCTTTTGAGACCATGGGTATTTGAGGCAAAAGTATACAAAGCTGAGTTATCTAAATTAGGATATATAGGCTTTTGGCCTATCAGATCAAAGATAAATATTTTGAGGCAAAACTGACCTTTGTGGTAACAATTTGATGAATTGTATCCAATCACCAGCAAGTAAAATCTTTCACCTTGGCGGTGGTCAGACTCGTGTGGTAATGATTGGTTAATTTTTACCCTATCATCATCAAGTAATTTTTTTCACCTCGGCGGTGGTCAGACTTGGGTGGTAATGATTGGTTAATTTTTACCCTATAATTGTCAAGTAATATCTTCTCACCTTGGCGGTGGTCAGACTCATTTGGTAATGATTGGGCAATTTGTAACCAATCATTGATGGGTAAAATCTTCTCACCTTGGGAGGGTTCAGATCTGAGTGGTAATGATTAATTAATTCACACCCAATCATCAATAGGTAAAATCTTCTCACCTCGGCAGTGGGCAGACTCATGTGGTATTGAGCACCCTGAATTCAGCTGAGAAGTCAGAGTAATCCTGTTATTAGTTATTACCTTTTTAGGTTGATTTTTGTGATAAACTATATTTCCCCAATAGTTAGGATTCCACCAAGTATCCGCCAAGGTCTTTTCGCCATTGGTACTCATATCATTATTAACCACATTATTATTTAATGATTAGGCAGTAGCTGGGCCAATCATGGTAGCAGATTTGGGAGCACTAATACCTCCAACATTCTTTTTCTTAAATTGAAAAGGAGAATGTCTGACAGATGGTTGTCTAAGGTTTTTTTGTCAACCACCAGAATCTGACAATCATCTTAAACACTTGTCCATTCATGGTCTCAGTGTTTTACATTACTTTCTGAAGTGCACCTTGGATTTCTTGGGTCTCGTTCCCAATTTCTCCATTGACCATTCTCTGGAATAGCTCATCCACCTGTGGATATACCATCTGAGCCATTGGTAACTGTTATAAGCCATCCTCATTCTGGTGAGAAGCCCCTCTTGGTGGACAATCTCATAATTGTAAGACTATAGCTTAAGTGCCCATCAGGCCAATTATCCTTCTGGCTCTCTCAAATTGTGGAGCCAATGCAATGAAGAGTAGTCTGTCACCACTTTAAAGTACATTTCATGGATGTACACCCAAAACTGCTTACATGCATAAATGACTGCAAGGCATTCACGCTTAGTTACAGTGTAGTTCCTCTCAGCGGCTGAGAGTGTCCAGCTCACATATGCCACCAGATGTTTGTTCCCAAGTTTGTCTACTTGGCTTAATATGGCGCCGATCGCCATCAATAAAGTATCAGTTTGTATAATAAACTCTCAATAAAAATTTGGATATTTCAGAATTGGATAATCTATTAAATACTGGCATAGCTCATCGAAGGATTCCTGGGCTTTTTCATTCTATATGAATCCTTTTTTCAGATCCTTCAACAGATGGAATAAGGGCTAAGCTATTTGTGCGAAGTCCCAAATAAATCTTCTGTAGTATCTGACCATCCAAAGGAACAATTGGATGTCTTAGACACTCTTTGTCACAGCCATCCATTCTATGTCTTCTATCTTCTGGGCTTGCAGCTGCAATCCACTGGAGATGATCACTAATCCCAGATATTCCAACTCTTTTTAAAGGAGTGGCACTTCCTTAGCTTAATCTTCAGGTTAGCTATGGACAGTCACTTGAATACTTCTTCAAAGTGGTGTAGGTGATCAGTAAACATCTTACTGAACATATTTATATCATCCAGGTATACCAGGACGCATGAAAAATTCAATTTGCTAAGTATGGCGTCCATGGACCTCTGGAACGTTGCAGGCGCATTACATAGACCCTGAGGCATCCTCATCAGTTGGTATAGCCCCTGCACGGTAATAATCATGCACTTTTCCTGGTCTTCTTTTGGAAAGTCAATTTGCCAATATCCTGAGATCAGATCCACTGTGGAGAAATAATTCGCTTCTCCCAATAGATCTAGCACATCATCAATCCTTGGTAGGGGATACAAATCCTTCTTCATGATTTATTCAGCTTTTGTATTCAATCATCACCTGGTTGGAGCCATCCTTTTTCTTCATGATTAGAATTGGACACGCCCAGGAACTTGATGACATAACTAGAAGCCAATGCTTCACTAGTTTGCTGATTTCATCTTCCACTACCACTTTGGCTGCTTTCAATCATTGAATTGGTCTCATCCTGATTGGAAAATTTTCCCTGGTGTCAACCTTGTAAATCATATCTCTTGCGCATCCCAAATTGTGGTCATCCTTAGAAAACACTTCCTGATACTTTTTTTAATAGTTTGAGCACCTCCTCTTGCTGGCCTTTTGACAGATCAGCGAGTTGCTCTCAAACAAATAGGTTGATGCTCTTGGTTACCCTGGCCAGTAATCCCATCTCATCAAGAGATCCAAAATTGTGGAATCTCCTCAATTCAGCCATCAAGATCAGATGAACAACGTGATGATCTAATTCTTCCTAATCTTCATCAGTTTTTCACTTAAATTCGCCAGGAGGACTCAAATTTCTCCATGGCCCAGCATTATTATCACAAGAGCCACTCAAGGCTCCACTATGGACTTCTTCCAGGGGCTTCTGATTTCTCCTTACAACAGCTCAGGTATCTCCAATGATAACTCTGTGTCAACTATCATCTGTGGTCCTGGAAGTATGGTCTTTTAATTCTTGATCATCAATGGAATTCCCCGGTTCTCTAGGATTTCCGCTGGCATTTCTCATTGCTTTTTACCAACTAATTGGTACTGAATCAGGACAATGCCATCATTTCATATTAGATTGATGAAGTTGTTTCTCCTGTTCAGTGGAGCATCACCATCCTTCTGATATACCAATGATAACTTCTGACCCAATATGTTCAACGTATTATCCTCAAAGTTACATTTAACTCCATACTTGCATAGAAACTCCATTCCAATCAGGATGCCATAGTTTTGGTTGGCCAAAACTATTGCTGGTGCAGATACCACCAATGACCTGAATCATAGTGGCAAAGCGCTGTACGCTCCACAGGAGATGGTGGTGTTCAGCCCAGCTGTCCCGAATTCCTTCTTATGTTTCAAGTCCAGCAAGATCTTCATCCTCTTTACCAGCTTGGTTGAGACAATGTTGATCGGTGCTCCACTATTGACAATTTCCTTACCCTTACTCAATTCACTTGTATGTCTATATATGTACACTCAGAGTATTGCAATATAGTATTTACTGAGTGAATAATGGCATTATTAGCTGAATTGAGGGTGTTAATAAATTGCACCAATAAATCAGGAAATGATTTCTTTATTGCTCTTGGGGGATTGACAAATTGGACTCATCTAATCAGACTTCAGATAATTCTTTAGGATTATTGGTGGTTCTGATCTTGTCTGCCAGTTGTTAAGCGTATGGCCGGGCAACTTCCTTGATTATCTCAGGGTTGATTCTCTTCACTCTAGCTCTGGTCACGACATTTACATCCAAATTGGCCACTTGATACAGCTGATCCTGTTTGTCATCCATGAACAGATCACTGATATCAATTTTTAGTCATGATGTCAGGAGAAACAGGCTTCTCCGCAGCTCTATACTGTTCCCCATCTAGGCCGTGGGCCCTTTTCCCAATTCCTTGGTGGCAGCTGACTCTTTTGCCTGGACCACATTAATCTGATCCTTTGGCTTCTTACAGTGCATGACGAAATGTCCTTTCCAGCCATGTTGGTAGCAGACCTTTTCCTTCTTATTCAACCGTCTAAATTCTTCAGGATTATTCCCTGGCACAGTTCATTTGGTCATCTCTTAAGCACCTTTGTTTCCCTTCATGGGATTTGAATTGCATACCAGATTAAATTTGAAGCTTCTATTTGGGTCATCAAATGTCGCTCCCAAAATCTTCAAATTATCTACCATTTGAATGTAGTTATTTCCATCGTGAACATGGAAGACATCATGCGATACAAATTGTGATAGGGCCAAAAGGCTGCTTGTAAGGCGATTCTGGCATTGAAGTCATCCAGTACTTTCTCTCCAACCAAGATCTTTGACTTCTGGTAAAACTGATCCGCAAAGCTTACTAGAGACTCATCTTTATGGAACTAAATTCCCATAAACTCCTGTTTGAACTTTGACAAGTGCATCGGACTCCCAAATTATTTCATGATGGCCACCTTTGCCTCTACATATGACCAGCTGTCCCCCTCCAGATGAGGTAACACTAAGTTCTGACAGTTGATGTCTAGGCAATTCGTGACCGTCAACGCCTTTTGACAATCCTCATAGCCATACATGGTCATATTGAACAATTGGAAGAACGCTGGGGCGTTATCCCAATGAAACGTTGGCAATTTTGGCGTTGCCTTAAATTCCTCCGAGTTATCTCTAGCTGATTCTCTAGGTTTGGCCAATCAGCTCACTTGAGGAGTGACTTCGAGCATCATCTCTGAAATGGCAGCAAAAGCAGGCGGCATGTTCCTTGGGGTATTTGGCTTCCCAAGTATCATGTGAGGACTTCTTTCTTAAGCATCACTTTCCATATCTGGTTCACAACCTCATTTGTGAGTTTTAAGTTCCTCCACCTGTTTGATCAGTCACTCTATATCCGCGCTGAAATTTATTAAATGAATGCAATCCGCTTCTCGCTCCATTTTCAGGTATAAGACCTCTTAAACAAGATCCCCTTCTTTCTTCTTCAATGAAGTTATTTTCCCAAGTAACTCATTCCTGAAGCTTGCAACATTATCTATCCCTTCCTCCACCTTAGCTACTCATTCTTCCAAGGCTGCAAATTCCAAATGATTCACTAAGTTTAGGGCATTCTGATTCACATTGGCCAATTCTGTCCATAGTTTGCATAACTCATCTTTGTACGACATTCATAAAATTCTTCAACTCAACTACCCCTGTAGTGAGCACCAACTTGTAAAAAGTTACTTGAGTGGTTATTATCAACAAATAACCCCAGTAATCTTTTTATTGCACAGGTTTGGTTTCTTGTGCGCTTCATCTGAGTTGTATAGTATATTAGATTATCAGTTTATAATAGTATGATGACTATTATCTGTAGTTAAGTATGAATCCTTATATCTTGGCCCAATGATTGGCCAGTATTCCCAATTAAAATACTTGAGGTGTCATGATCTAGGGATTCGTTCCCTCGCTCTGCCCAACCCAATCTTCTCTGAGGTTCCCATGTGATAGTCTTTTTGGTCCAACACACAGTTGGCAGCAATCCCAATTGTGTCTCCTTCTTCTCTAGATTCCCGCTCAGATCTTTGCTCTTTTCTCTAAGAGTCTCCCAATCATTGCACACAGCAATAATATCCTTGAGAAGAATAGCACAATTGAAAGCTGATGATAGTTTACTACTTAAACTATATACTGGATTAAAAACTAATTACTATATATCTGTAATATGTTCTTATTATCTGCTTTTTATTAAGAGTGAATTCTAAGCTTTTCTTTCCTGTAATGATAACATCAGTTACCAAGATTAAATTTGAGTGGATAGATTTTGATAATCACACAGTTGAGATGAACGTGTTTAATAAAACCCAACAAAACTGGGCGAAAGTCATATCAGGCAATGGCCAAAACAGTGCATCCAAAGGCAAAAAACGCCCTGGAGGGGGACCGGGAGCCAACGCTGCCAAGAAACCCCAAACCCAAACACTGCCCGGGTTTGTGGAATTTACAACAAAACAAAACCAATACATGGAAATACAGTACGCACAGCCCCTATCAAAAGTGGAACACAGGCTCCAACTTTTCTTAGGGGTCGATTCCCCAACTCTGTGATAGAAGGTAGGTGAGGCACAGGCTTCCCTCTTTCCCCATGCAGTATACGTTACCACCCACCATCCACCGTGGCTGGATCAATATGGGTTTTGAGACCAAAGAGGATGCTGACGCCACAGCAAAAGTCTGTGTAAAAATATCCCTCCCTGAGGGCAAATGAATTGTGTGCACCGCATGCACCAGATGTAACAAAGCAAATACTTTGTTCATCTCTTTTGAATCGCTTCCCTAACCTCCCCCATAAGCTAATTGAAGATAAACTCTGATTTAGCCTCCAAAGCTACAGAGAAATAAAACAACTTAAACTACAGCATTTCCACCTGATGCCGAACCTGTGCACAGGAAAGGCAATCGCTGTAATTGACCCAGTCCCTGACATAGCTGAGAATTTAACTTTAATCCCATGCACCATGATATTCTACCTCCTGGATGGGGGAGTGTCAAAACCTTTCCGCGTCACACTGGAACGTGCACTCCCTATCTGAAACCATTGCATCATACTGGGGCACAAGGAGCATTCATGCCTTATGAAAGAGGAAATCATGGACCCACAATTTTGTGATGACGCCATGGACAAAGACGAAAAGTCCTTTGGAAGAATGGTCAACGCCAACCACGCTTTCCTCTGGGGAAAGGACGGACACTACATTTTCATCAACCTAATCTCACCCAAAATTAGCAAACAGGTACAGAAGGCCCACAAGTGGGCAGCGGCCAAGGCTGCATCTCTTGCGACCTCCTCCATTGACCTGAACCAAATCCAGATGGACAAAGAGGAAATTGGCCGAACCAGCCAATCAGAAACTAATTTCCAAGCCAGAGCAACCATGGAGAATGCGATCCAAACCAAACAGTCAAATCAGACAACCCATATAGAAAATTTTCTCAAGATGACAGAATCACCATGTGATCCCAATCAAATAAACCTACTGGGACATTACAAATCCACTATAGATGCACCAACTGGGCCCAAAGCGCCAAAATCAAACCCCAAAACATTGGGAGCCAATTAGAGCAACAACTTGAATCAACCAAAATCACATGCGGAAAAGCTTAATATAATCCCCAATCCTAACAATATCCAAATGAAATCATCACAAGGTAAGGAGCTGGAAGCCTCAGAGAGGACTGGCCTAATCACATGGAGCAAGTCCAAGGCAATGAGAGGGGGACTAGGGCCAGAAGGCCCGCCCAACTGCTCCTGAGGCGCTGCAGGCACCTCAGTGTCAATAGGGATGCTAAACATCGCAGGAGCCAGGGATCAAGCATCCTGAGCTAAAAAACTGGACTTTCTGCGCAAACCCCCAGTAGACATCTTGGCCATCCAAGAGACCCGCTGTCTACAGGGGGAAGAGGGATCCTGGGCAGCCAGGGTCTCACCGTCCCAGTCAATATGGATGTCCCACTGTGGGGTGGTTATCTGTATTAAGGACAAAAAATTAAAAATCCTCAATCCTCATCGCACTTAGATGGCTGCATCCTAATTGCAAGGATCGCAAACCAAGAGGCCACACTGTCAATAGCCTGTATCTAGCACTGTGAACCGTGTCTGAGCGGAAACAATTCCTCAAATCCATCCCAACGCTCAACCTCCCGCCAGACACTATCATGTTGGGCGATTTCAACTGTTGGGACAATCCCACTACAGACTAATGGCCTAACCCCAGGGGATACCCACTGGGACACTCCAAGTTTCGCGCAATGAAGGCATCCCATGGTCTGTATGACACCCTCCCCCTGGGGCTCCACTCCTCCCCCACATGACCCACCCCAACATATGCGAGGGTACACTCATCTCAATGAGCTGCATCGACCACATCCTTGCACCAAAATCCCATCACTCATTCTTTACTAACTTCACCACAAAAAAATTAATTTCTTTGACCATCGTCTAGTTTTGGTGCAGTTCATGCCAACCAGGACTCAAATGTGGATGACGCTCTGGAGGAAGCTATACCCAGAGAATATATAACTCCCTAAAATTTCCAAATGGGTCAAGCACGAAGCTTTGAACCCAAAATTCACTACCCCATTCACATTGGATCCCATCTAATCTTGAGAAAAAATCAAATCTGAACTAATAAACAAGAACTGCTATATTGCTTCACGAAAATACACCGCGGATACCGCCACAATCAGATGCACCCTGGCGGAACTTGACCATCTTGAACTAAATACCCCAAAAATGGATACAGCCCAAACTGGGGGTGCAAATGGGCGGCAATTTCAGCCCGCCTCAACGCCCTCATCCACGAACAACAACACAGAATCAAAGTATCATGGAAAGGTAAGCACATAAGAGAAGGCGAAACCTGATTGGCGTTCTTCTTCCACCAATACCACTCCTGAGGCAGCCTGCCTCAGTTCACACAGGTCCAAAAAGCCAACGGAACTGTGGTAACTAGCCTAATGGAGGTCAAGGCGTAAATCAACTGCTATTACTACAAACTTTTTCTTCGACACCCCACCTGACACCCAAAAAAATAAAAAAAACTTACACTCCGCTGGAATACAGAGGTCACTGCCGGACTAAAGTCTCCTAAACCTGATAACGCAGGAGGAGCTCTGGAATACAGTCTGCAGTGCACCACGTAGGAAATTCCCAGGCCCTGATGGGATACCCTATGAATTTTACAAGACATATTTAAACAGATCGCCCCCTCCTCCTAGCATCTATGAACCAGTGCTTGCTGGAGACCCGCCTCCTCCCAGGAGGCCAGGACTCCTATGTCATTAACCTATTCAAAAAGGGCGACAGACTGGACCTGGCCAACTGGCGCCTGATAGCACTCTCTAATACTGACACTAAACTACTCACAAAAATTCTAGCTACCAGACTGGGAGCACTAGCCTCAAAAGCCCTATCACCCAACCAATTTGGTTTTACACCAAGGCGCTCCATCTGGTCTAACATACACTCTGTTGCCAATGTATGCCAATCCAAAGCGAAGGGTGCCCTGGTATACCTCAACTGGGAGAAGGCGTACGACCGCGTTAGCTGGCCATACCTAAAAGAGTGCCTACATGCTTTCAACCTCCCACACAGATTCATTAACTGGTCAATGCTCCTCACGGAATCCGCATCAATGGCATTATGTGGCCTGGGTTTCCTGACTGACAGGATCACCCTGCGCAGAGGGCTCAAGCAAGGAGACCCCTCAGCCTGCTACTGTACAACTTCAGCTTTGACCCACTTCACCGCGTTGCAGACTCATGCCTCAGGGGCATAATTGCGCCAGGCCATCCCCCTGTCAAGATACTAGCCTTTGTGGACAACTGTGTAACAGGTATAGCTGACAACAGCGATGCCTGACAGCTGGAGCGCACCCTAGAGGAATGCTCCACTGTGAGCAGCGCATCACTTAATAAACGGAAAACTGAAATTATCCTCCTTGGCAAGTACACCACCAACTGGACCACATCTCCCACCACACATAACCCAAAACGCAAAAACTCGCTCGCTCTACCTTTTGCGTTACCCCCCACCACCCCTGTCCGCCACCTTGGGATATGGTTGGAAACAGGGGGTATGCAAGTGAGATGATCGAAAATAACTGCTACAATGGATACCTAACAGAATCGCCTCACTCAAGGGTAGATCCCCCAGGTTAATGGGGCGAGTGGAAGTTGCCAACTTGCTCATCCTCACGATGCTGTGGTTCCCCACACATGCGATCCCCTTCTCCCCCACCTTTATAACGTTGATCTGTGCGCTCATCCAGGGTTGTCTGTGGCCTGGATCCCGCCCACCAATCTGGCTTGAGATGCTGTATTTCCCACGCTCCAGCGGGGGCATGGGCCTGATAGACTTTGAGCACCACACCAACTGTATCCTGAGCATCTGGATAGAGGAAGTGCTAACCCTGGACCCCCACAACAGCAAAGGTCCAGGGCAGCGAGGGCCAACTTTGCGCAGGCACTCAAAATACCCAACCCGCAACATCCTTCCAGCTTACTAACATACCTTGCTAACCGCCCAAATGTAATGGTCCCGCACAGTACCCCCCCTCACTTTAAGCGCCTCCTCAAAACCATCCGCCACATGGGGTGGACCGTTGCTACCACCGGTACAGTGCAGGGAAGGGGATGACTCAGACCCCACTTTGCGTTACAAAACCCAGAAGACCACCCCCACAGAGATATACTCACATCGACCCCATCCATTGCCAGAGTCGACTACCTAGATGATTTGGATATCCCCTATGACCTATCCACACAAAAGGCAATATGGAGGATGATGCACCATCCACTTCAGCTGAGGGTAAGGGCCAACACCTGGCGCTGCCTAAGAAGAACCTATAGAATGGCGGACTGCTTCCACTCACTCCACGCAACCTGCGCAGTATGTGGAGGAGAGGGCTCTCTACACCTCGCCTAGAATCCTGCCCCCATCCAAAGCCATATGTCGAGAAGTCGCACGTCTGCTCAATATTAACATGGCCAGGATTTCTCTATCTTGAAGAGCCTCCTCACAATCCGACTTTTATCCCCAATCCCATCCACCCTGCGCAACCTATTGATACCCATTGCAATGTGGATGATCCACACTATTGCCTTGGATGCGTTCGAGGGCATAGTCCCTACCATCCATGAGATTGTCAATAGGTTCCACGTCCATTTACTGGAGCATTTCCAAGCCTGTCTCTATAGGCATATGAGACCAAGACTGCAGAGACTCATAAACTCATGGTTCCCACTCTGGTTCCTTCACATGGACCCCTTCCTTCACACCTGCTCTATAGTGGTGGCAACCCCCTGGAATAGAGCACCATTCCTCCCCCCACACCTGGCGGTCCCAGACAGCAACAGTGGTAACCTGTGTACCCTGGGGTGCCCAATCATATCTAGTCATTGCTTTTCTTCCCTCCTCCACCATTTCCACACACATATCAGTGATGCCCATCCCCTGGTCAGCTTGCCTCAGTTAAATAAAAATTAAGAGTGAATTCTAGGGAATTTATAGTGGGGAGTCAGTCATTTAACCCTCAGTTGACACCCCTTCAATGAAACGGCAGCCATTGCCATTGAATCACCCATCCTCATCTCAGCAGCGATGGTCTTCCCAATCCTGGCTAGGATTCCATCATTGGGCATCCTCAAGACCTAAATGGAAAGAGTCAGAAAATGTGTTTCTAACATTTTCTTCTCAATTCAAGTGAACCAACCATATTTGGCTAGCAACCTCCTTAGGTAATGGGACTTATTACCCATTAAGGCAGGTCATGCACCAAATGATCAAAAACTAGTTGCAGGCAGCATCACTCGCCTCACAACTTGCTATTCATTCCCAATCAGTCATTGATGAAATCCAACCAATCCCAATCACTACAACTTATAGTTAATCACTATCAGATGCCCCTATTTTGTCAGCAACTCCGCCCAACAAGATCCTAAGTATCCATCTGGATTGATCCCTGACGGATATGGCCAGGCGAATATTCCAAAATCCTCCAAACATAGTTACTCTGAAACTCAGGCCAACCAATTTCTAATTCACTTCGCCTTAGGGAATTATCCCCTAGTGATTCCTGGTAATCTAGCAGGCTGGGAATATGGGCAAAAATCCCAACAATATCTTATCATTTGGCCATGGGAAAGACCATTTGCTTTATTGCATGAAAAGCAACCAGCGCTTCCCTCAATTTTATATTCTTGTGTCAAAGAATCTATGACTCCAAAAATATTTGAGAACATTGCCCCAGACGTTATTTCAACTATAGATCGCAGCCTATTCCAATGTGCTGGCTCAGAAAAGAAGATATAATGAACTGGATAACAAGGACTGGTGGCCATTGTCCACTTTATTGTAGTGGACTTTGTTTTGTACTATGATAAACATGGATTAAAGAGAACAAGATAGTTGGAGCAAATAAGGAAGGGGACTTTTGAGAGCATTGATAAAACATCCATGAATTACTAAACTTTGAAGGATCCTGTTAAAGGTACCTTATCAACTTAGCTCATGCTAAGTTTTTGAAGATATAACAGCAAAGTTCTCAGCTGACGGCTTTAAGTTCTCAATGAGTAAGTTGACCTTTCACACCTTTGCCACCTGATTTTTGGTCAAGTGGGTGGAAATGTTGTAATCAGGTTTGACCAATCATCTAAAAAAGTATTTAAGGTGGTTCAACCTAGAGACAAATATACCTCACTGAGAATTTTTCTAGCCAGTGCAGGTTTTCAGTTTGTATTGAACAAAACTTGCACTAGGCTGGAAGCAGGAAGTACCCTGCCAGGCTAACCACCCTTGTTTGCCAGACATCTAGATATGTTAATTTATATACTTAATTTCATACTTCATCTAATAATAAGATAGTGGATTTGAGAGGTATAGTAATTTTTATGCCACGTGGCCCTAGATTTTATATGTAGTGGCCTAGTTACTAATCTACACTTGATTGATCCCTAAATCTTCGCCAGCGCATTTCTTAATCTAACTCTATAATCCACCAACGCTGTGGCCTCAATCACTATATCACCTCATATTTTATCTCAGAGTAACTATTCTATGTTGCCCCATGCTGGCGTAAAAACCATCATTAATAAGGTACTATACCTTTTATATTTGGTCTACCAATGATTCAAATGTTTGACAGATTACAAATTTTGTATGAAAAAGCCTTGAAACCTGATTATTTGACTCCTAACCCAAATTAGATAATTTTTTATTCTATCAATTTGTAGATCTTTTTAGTAATTATGAAAAGCATCAATGTGAACTCTGGTATATGAAGCATATCTGGGGAGTTTTTTAAAAGGGAAAAAGATCTATTCTGGAACATGCTGTATCAGCTTATTTGTATAATTGCTTGAGCAAGCCCATAAGCCTTTGGCAGTATTTGATACTACAGGGTGCTCTCCTCTTTACTTAATTAAAACCTTGCTCCAATAAACACTTTTTCGTCTTTTGAAAGAGTTTTTGTCAAAGATACTGTCTTCAAATACTACTTTGTGTTGTTTGTGTATATAACTGTGCATTTATAATATAGAGCCCTAAAGGATGGTTAGCTGAGCGGGTAAAACTGCTTCCACCCCTAGTGCAGGTTTTGAGCTCAAAACATGTACTGGCTAGAAACTTTCTCGGTGTGGTATATTTGTCCCAAGGTCGACCCACCTTGAGTAAATTTAATATAGAGCCCTAACGCCAATTACAACAGAGCCCTTGATTATTATACTTTTGGGTTTCCATGGTGGTCTTAATAGAGACTTGCTCCAATCTAATGGAATCATCTTGGCTGTTAAGTTGAATGAGCTGATCATTGATGCAGTCTAATTGAACACCATTAAAAGCGTAATAGACTACTGACATTCATGTGCCCGCCAGTTAAGGCTTCCAAGGTATAGTTGGGTCCAAGGGGTTGATCTTTGAGGTTTACACAACAGCTATATGCAATAGCTGCAACTTGGGATAGGTGTTGGGTACCTGATTCTGGACATTGCTCAATCAGGATTGAGAAGAGTCAACCTTAGGTTCTGTCATGGTAGGTCCAGGAGCTCCAGGGGGCCTGGGAGCTCAAGCTTCTCTTTGTCAGCTGGGATGTCTTTCCATTCAAGGTGGCCCAGGAGGGATAACTTCCCCAGATGGCCTCAGGGGTCTGGTGGCCCCAATGTCCCTTGGGGACCAGTGGGCCCAGTTAATTATGGGGCCCTATAGGTACACTATCCCCTTGATGCCCTTGGATCCCAGTTGATCCTCATAGTCTGGGAGGTTCTTGATATCCAGGGAGCCCTTCAGCACCAACGGGGTCTTGCGCACCAGGATGGGCTTGCAGTAAGGCTTCCTCAAATTATGAAAAACATCGTCACGCAGTTCCCTTGAGGCTGGAGTTATAATACAAGTGTGAAACAATAGTATTACTGACCTGCAGGTAAGCTTCAGATATACCCACATCCACTTTGGCTCTGAGGTAATTCTGTAATTAATGAAGGATCCTTCATCCAACAAAAAAAATTTGATAACACACTTTGTTAATTAAGTTTAAATTTTCAAAGATAGTATTTCAATTATTTTGGACGAATGAGGAGGAAATTAAAGTTTTATAGGTGGACGATTAAAGGATTGAATCAGGTTAATTTTCGCAGTATTTCTTTGTGGTGGTACCCTAAAATTTGCATAATATGATAGATGTCTGGAGGATGAAGTCACAAAGATACTGATCTGTTCTGGTTCTCACTTCAGTAACCGGCAAACTAGGATCCAAGTAAATTTCTCTCATAGTGGAGGAAAAGCTGATGCTCTAATTAGCTGGAACGCACTTCAGGCACATACATAGCATCAAGCAGTTGTTGTATGATCAGGTTTAGGTTGGCAATTCTAAATCATTCTTTTCTTTGGTCTACAAGAGGAACTTCAACTCTGTACTCAGCCATAAATTCAAATGTATCTTGGATAGGGGTACCTACTTTAAATCAAACATTGCTGATCAAATGACAAATGCTTCTAACCCCCATTATCTTGGGTATTTTCTTGTTTTGGATTATTTTAATCTTCTTTTACTTCCTCACTCAAAAACAGCAACTTGGAAGCCCTGGAAGGGAGTACCAAATTTCTTTCAGTACTGTAGATAGCAGGGCTGGACAAAGGGATAGACTTCAAAACTGCTTAGAGGTGGACATAATTATTTTTAATAAGTTACAGCAAGGGGACAAAACTACCAGGATGACCAACACTGGATGAATAACCTCAATAAAATCCTGATACTAGGAAACTTATTTAAAAACTATATAAGTGAAAAACGATACTCATTTATTTAGAGTGTTAGATATAACAGGGTGATAGAGTTTTTTGCGCATGGGGCGCACCAAATTAGAATTACAATTGGGGTCTACTTAAAATTCAGAAGGAGCCACGTGATAAGACGTCTTCCCTTATTTCATACTAGTCTTCTAGAATCAATAAAAAGTCTTATTTGTAGACTTGGTTTTAATGACATCTGTATCTCTTCTTCTTCCATTGGATGATTCATAGGTGAATGCCTTTGTTAATGTGTAGTTAGTAATTTAATAATTTTTAGGCGGATAAGATTTGGGTTTGACTTTGTTTATAAGCTTCCTCCACTGTGCAAGTTCCAATACTATCCTTCTTGAATATTATCCAAAAGTATTTTCCAAAATTAATTCTAAGCATTAAAGTCGTTCCCTTAAGGTTTGAGTCTTGAATGGCTGAATCATCTCAAGGAGTGAGCCTTTAATATCAGAATACTATTGAATAACATCAGTTGTGGTGAATTGGTCAGTTGTAATGGCAGCAATTATGGTGGAGCTAGTGGAAGTGGGAACAACATCAGAGATTGAGGAGAAAATTTTGTCATAATTTGTTTTTATGGAAATACCATCAAAAGCTCTGAATCTTTGACTGGCTCAGGTCCCATAAAAATACTTTGACTAAGGATTATGGCAAAATATGCATTGAAATCAAACAAAATCATAATTAAGGGTGAAACTTTTTAGTTCATGGTGAGTTTTTGGCAAGAGAATGTCTATAACTCTCTTATTTACAGAAAGATGGTGGGAAATGCCCCACCACACCTGTCAAGATTTAAGATAATAAATGAATTGAATTCCCCACTTCCAAATTGAGCTGTACTTAATCAGCTCCCAAACCTATCCAAACGAAAATCACTTCAGAATCCTCCTACCCAATTCCTAAGTCACATGAGATGGCGTTTCCACTGATTTGGTCAGGGGGTGACAAAATACATTGAGGATGCCCATAAGGCGGTCAATTCAGAAGACCAGGAAAGATCATGAATGGATGGGGCCACAACAATCCTTGAGGCACCATGTCCCAAAAAACCCTATATATTGAATTCTTTTAACCTAATAAAATATTCAGTATCTTAACCAATTTTCCGTTTCCTTCTTGACCTTTCTGTGAATTTGCAGCTTTAAACCACCTTTAGACCTCAAGGACAATCTAGAGAACTGTAGCTTGACAAATGTGGTGTTCATTACAGGGGGCTCTGAGCTGTCCCAAGTGAAAACATCTATCACAATGGTAAATACTAGCATCCCTGAAGACCAAGCCGCTGGTTGGTCAGGAAGCGTTGCCCAATGGGTTAGTGCCTCATGATATGAAATACCATATGCACAACCTGAAAGGTTAGAATTCTGGGCTGCATTCCAGTTCAACCTGCCTTATATCGATGGAAGTCAGTACCAACTTCTGTATAAGAACCTTAACAAGGTTGCCAATCAATTAATTAATGGCATCTACTCCATGAGTGCCCGCTCCAGCCATTCCCATTCCTCTTCTGTTCCCTCTACCATGTGGGACCTCTATAACTTAGCCCAGCTGCTGGCAGCAGAACTCACACTGGGTCCTGAATGCTATTTTTGCAACTTTGTTCACCCAGCTATCCATCATCTACTCCAACTAGTTGGGTTGCACCATTAGAAGGTCTCCCAACAACTGGAGCTCACCCAGGCCCAGCACACCCACATAATCAATTTTTATAATGAAGCCTTCTCCTTTGTTCATGATAGCTGTGAGGCCATTCTTGATATTGATGGCTGATCAATGAAGTCCTAGATCAAATTGTGGAGTTATATGGAAGAATCTCTGGCTATCTTGAGGATGAGCTGCGTTGGAACGTCCAACTCCTCAAAGAAACTTGGAATTAACGCCTCCTTCAAGTCAAGGATCTGGTATGAACCTACAACAACACTATTGAGAGCTGGCCTCTTGCAACTACTCATCCAGTAGTGAAGGTTCTGAAGGGCCTAGGGGGTCTGAAGATCTTAAAGGGCATGAGGGACCCAAAGATCCATAGGGTCCCCATGGACCTCCTGGGCCTCCAGGTCCCTTGACTCCCACTGCTGCTGGCCCTGAGGACCCACGGCAGAAGGATGTGATGACAACCTTGGCTTTCCTATGCAATCAAATTTGGATTGTAGCTCATGGATTCAAACTCCAAGTGGATGGAGTCCCTCTCAACCCTAGAGTCTCCATTGACACCATGTTGGATGAAAGAGGAAACTTAAGCGCTTTTGCCAAACTTACTGATACTCACATCTCTCATCTTGAGCAAACTTGTCAAGGGTTAAAACCCATTTGACCACCCTCGAGAGCCAGATTCAACTTCAGGGCACCAACATTCAATCTCTAAAGGAGCAACTCACAAATAAGCTTCCATTTCCTCCCTCAACCAAAATTTGGATGATATCCAGGAGGACCTTGATGGTCTATGATGACGGCTAGACCAGCAGGGCCCCTGTGACTATGTAGAGACTGAGATCTTGGGGCCAGCGCCCTTCCCTGGTGTTAACGCCCTTTCCACTCCGCTTGCAACTAACTTTAAACCTAGTTTTAAATAAAGGTTCACCCCCATCCGGGAGAACATTGCCTCCTTCCTATATGCATATGAGAGCTCCATGGAGGAAGCCGCCAATCAGCAGAAGGTAAAGCATATCCACTCCTGCTTAGATAGCACTTCCCAGGAGATCATGACCCCCCATTTGAAGGAGTGCACCATCTGGTAATAGGTCCATACCGCCTTAATCAATAGTTCAGTAGCAATCAAACCCTGGCCAACCAAAAACAGGCCTTCATGGGTGTCTGACTGAATAAAGGATAAATCCCCATGGAGTTTGCCAGCCTCTTTTACACTCAAGCACAACCCTTGGTCACTAAAAATCGTGTCACCTTGGATGATGCTATTACCACCATCATTTCAGCGTTAGGATCTTACCCTGAGGTTCAAATGAATATTTTGGACAGAAGAATGGGTTTACCTGCATCCAAGAAAACAAGGAAGCCCTTAATGAGATCCCTGTGTCTACTCTACACTCTAAGGCTACCTTCACAGGCCCCTCTAACCGTCATAGAGTCCATGTGGTCAAAACCAGAAAAATCCTTGACCTCAATGCACTTACTATAGTGGTTTCAGACACAGTGCCTAGACCTGCTGGAAACGACTTGCTGAGGAGGTGGGAAAAGGGTTTCTAGCATGGAGGATGAGTCACTTCATGCTGACATCCCTACCCAGCCTCAAGGATCCTCCATAACCTTGAACGAACCTGGAGCAACTGCATCTGGAGAAGAAGTTTCAGTATCCAATGATAATAAAGAAAATTAATACTGCTAACTCTTCTTCCTATGAATCTCCCATGTTCCTCACACTGCCACCCCAGTTCAGAAGTCTGGTTACCCAGGTCGCAGTTTTAATTCATAAAATACCAGTCCTTGCCATAGTCAACAGTGGCTCCCATGAATGTCATATCCTCTAAGTTAATGAAATGCATCAAGATTTCTCCAGATATGCCACAGTATATGGAGTATGGCAAAGCTGGCCCCCAATGTACCCGATCTATAAAAGCTTATTCCTCTCTACCATTATGGTTTGGAAAGCTTGCTGTAAACACACCCGCTGTCACTCTAGATAACCTTAGCTATGATCTGCTCATTGGGACTCAAATTCTCCAAGGCTTTTTGGCAGTACTCCATTATGATGAAAGCTTTCTTTCCTTACTGAGGCATCAGGTCCCTCTGATCTTTGAGAACCCTTACTATTCTAAAATTTAGGTCAAAGCCTGACTTTGGTTGGTGGATAGTGAAGGCCAAATTTATCAGCTCAATTATCACATTAGGAGCTCCTGAGTCCGACTGCCCCCTCCTGCTGTTAATGGGCATAAGGGCATGCCAATCTACTTACCTAGGGAGACTACAATATCTCCAAAGTCCCAAGTCATTGCTGACACACAGGTCCATGTTAACACCCCTTGGGATACCTATTGGAAGTCTGAGGCCAAGACAACCCATCCACAAAAGAGGTGCTAACTTGCCTGGGGGTCCTAGATCCAGATTATGCCAGATTTATACCAGCGTTGTTGGCCAACCTTACTGACAAACCCAAAAATAGTAGGTCCAAACAGTCCTGCCTCCTATGTCCGCCTGTTACCAGTGGAAACTATTGCCGATGTCTGAATCTTTAAGGACTTGAGAGATTTTAGCTTGTAAACCCCACCATCAGTTAATCTAATTGATAATAATACTAGCAAAAATCTCTTGGACGACCAACAATGTAAGGTTCAAAAGTTGTTGGAGGATTATTCAGACCTACTTTTAGCCTCAACCTACAACTTCAGAAGAATAAATGGAGTTCTAAATCATGTAGAAACTGGGGATGCTCCCCCTTCCAGTCATAACCTTACTGAAAGAGCAAGGTTGAAGAAGCTCAGGTGATAGTAGAACTCAAACAACTACTCGACGCTAGACTCCTGGTACCATTGCGCAGTCTTTGGGCCTCTCCTCTTCTGCTGATTTGGAAATAGGATGACAGCCACTTGGTAGTGATTAATTACTGATGACTCAACTCCATCATTAATGACAGTTATCCTCTGACCCAAATTTACGATTCCCTCTATCTGCTTGCCAGATCCCAGTACTTTTCTGCCATGGACCTTGCCAGCAGATATTGGCAGGTTGAGATCGCCCCTGAAGAATGAGCCAAGTGTGCGCTCATAGCCATAAAAGACTATTCAAGCCCACAAGGATGCCCCAGGGTCTTTGTAACACCCCAGTCAATTTCCAACGTGCCATGGATGGGATCCTTGAACTTAAAGCTTTCATGCGTCCTTGTCTACCTATATGACATTACTGTCTTCTCACGAACCTTCAATGGGCACATCAAGCATCTCTGGGAGGTCTTCAATTGGCTGCAAAAAGCTTCCATAAAGCTTAAATCTTTGAAGTGCTCCTTCTTCTAATCCAAACTGTAGTTTCTGGGACACAATAATTCTAAGGATGGCATCCAGCCTATACTGGACAAGGTTGACGCCATAAAGAAGATGAAACGCCCCCAGAGCTTAAGGGATATCAAGGTATTCCTAGGCATGGTGGGCTATCATTTTCATTTTATCCCCTGGTTTGCCAACCTAGATGAGCCACTGTTCTACTTCCTGCAGAATAATGTGCCATTCAATTGGCAGCCTGAACAAGAACAGGCTTTTAATGCCTTGAGAACCGCTCTATGTACTAAACCCATTCTAGTCCACACATGCTTTGACCAACCCTTCTTGCTGTTTATGGATGCAAATGATGTTGCCGTCAGGGCTATCCTAGCCCAACATGATGAAAAACAAGTCGACCATCCTGTGGCCTATTTTAGTAAGATGCTGAGTAAAGCTGAACGGAACTACAGAGTTACCAAGAGGGAGTGCCTGGATGTCTTGCTAGCCATCAAACATTTCCAGCCTTATCTCTACGGTACTCATTTTACTATTATTACAGACCACTCCTTGCTCTGGTGTCTCCAGAAAATTAAGGATCCAGATGGCTGATTAGCCAGGTGGGCTTTATGACTGCAGAGCTATTATTTCACCATTGTCCATCATTCCAGCGCAATTCACCAAAATGCTGATGGCCTCTCCACGATGCTGGTGCTAGCAGCTTTGAACCCCAAGGAATACCAGCTGTATGATTTAATAGGCCATTTTGAGCAGTGGGAGTTGGAAACTCCTGAGGTTTAAGCTAAACTCTGAAGGATGAGTTAAGACACTCAGTTAAAGAATGGGATGCTTTACAAAAAAGTTAATAATAAGTGGATCTCATATGTCCGCCCCTTCTCCCAAACTGATTATATTTTAGAGGGTCATTCCACTGTGGGACATGGGGCCGTTAAGAAGCCTCATGAATAGCTGAACTCAAGATGCTACTGGGACCAAGTGGTAGAAACCATCCAAGAGGTCTTGGAGGCATGTATGACTTGCCAATCTTAAGACTGAGCCAATCCTCAATTCCAACACTCAGTTGCTGCCCCAACTGGGCCCTTCAATGTAGACAGTATTGATGTGGTGGGCCCTCTTACCACTGGGTTGCATGGCCATAAGTATATTATCCTAGCCTCGTACCACTTAACCAAGTGGGTTGAAGCAATTTCAGTCCCAGCTGCCACTGCAAAAGCCACAGCCCTCTTCCTCATTTGATCCGTTTTCACCCAACATGGGTGCCCCCAAACCTTAATTTCGGACAATGGATTGAACTTCACCTCACAGGTATTACAAGATCTTACCTCACTATTTGGCACTACCCAGAGTTTTGCTGCTCCTTACCACCCCTCTACCAATGGGGTGGTAGAATGTGCTAATGCAACTCTTTTTCCATTATATGGAAGTTAGCCACCTCAGATCCTGCCTGTTAGAACCATTACCTACCTGGCGCTTTGCTTACCTACAGGGTAAGCTACCACCAATTCATCAAGATGTCCCCATTTGAAGCCCTATATGGGCATGCACCTTGGCTACCAAGTAGCATCCAGCCATTTCATGAGACCTCCACACCTGAGAACTCCAAAGTAAATATGAGGGCCTTAGCTGAAGAAATTGTCTGGCTTCAAGCCCTAGCCACCCAAGGCATTGTCACCACTACTGGAAGAGAAAACCCCAATTTAATCAAGGACGACTCTCCTTACCAACTTTTCAATTAGGTGATCTTTTTCTCTTCTATCACCATTGACCTGGAGGCTGAAAAAATAAACTAGAAGTTCTTTGGTCTGGAACCTATAAGGTCATTCATAGGGTGAAGTCTGAGTACTCCATTGCCAATGTCAACCAAGGGACCATGGTCAATTGGGTGCATGGTCAGTTCCTTCATCCATATACCCCCCTCTGACAGGACCTTGAGTATGCGTTGTCAGGATTTGAGATAATGAATGAATCGAATTCCCCACTTCCAAATTGAGTTGTACCAAATTGGCTCCTGAACCTATCCAAACGAAAATCACTTCAGGATCCTCCTCCCCAATTCCTAAGTCACATGGGGTGGCGTTTCCACTGATTTGGTCAGGTGGATGGCAAAATACATTGAGGATGCCCACAAGGCGGTCAATCCAGAAGGCCAGGAAAGATCATGAATGGATGGGGCCACAACAATCCATGAAGCACCATGTCCCAACACACCCTATAAATTTTGAATCCTTTTACCCTAATAAGATAATTGGTATCCTAATCAATTTTCTGTTTCCTTATTGAACTTTCTGCAAATTTTCAGCTTTGAGCCACCTTCAGACCTCAGCGACAGTCTAGAGAACTTTAGTGCTGACAACATCATCAGGGAACAACCTACTAATAACACAATGAAGAGGGCCCCTTGGAGGGCGCTAGTACCAAAAGAGCCCAAGGTGAGGGTCTATAATTATATTTATCTAACTAATGAAAAAATCTCACTGACTGACGTACCTATGTACTGACTGACTGACTGAAATCTGAAACCTTTAAGTTGATAGGTCAATATATTAAGGTGAGTGGGTGAGAAGTGGCGAATCTTATCAAATCTGAAATCATCAAGCTTAATGGTTCAATCTATCTGAATGAGTGGGTGAGAATTGACAGATATCATAGAATAATTCACCAATTTGCTCACCTGAAGCTAATCAAGTCTAATAATTTTAAACTATTTGGGTAAGTGGTTGAGAATTGGCAAATAATAATTAATTTGAAACTATCAAGTATGATATGTTCAATTTATTTGGGTAATTTGGTGAGATTTGGCAAATACTATCTAATAATTCACCAAATTGCTCACCTGAAGCTAATCAAGTTTGATAAGTTTAATCTATTTGGGTGAGTGGGTAAGAATTGGCAAATAAGATCAAATATGAAATTATTGATCCTGATGGGTTCAATCTATTTAGGTGAGTTGGTGAGAATTGGCAAATATTATTATCTAATAATTTACCAAATTGCGCACCTGAAACTCAACAAAAATCAGTATTAGAGTTTAAGTAGATTGAGTAGTTAGGATAATCAGCTCACCAACTATGAGTGCAACAGGAAGCTGTTAGTCCAGGTGGCTTGAGTTTAGTGCTGGCACAGCCTACAGGCTACAATGTGATCTTATCATCTGATAGCTAAATACCATAAAAAATCATGGGTATCTGGATGTTAGGTTTATATATTTTATGCCTGCCTAATTTGGTTCACCTAATTAATAAAATACTTTTGTAAGTTAAGTAGAAGTTGATTTAATAGTTTGGAAGATATATCACATACTCAATGATTTTAAGTATAAAGAGATGTTTTGGGTTGCAGTTTGGTGTTATTTAATTGATTTGATAGGTTTTTTTGTTTGGCTGAGTGGTTGATGGCGTTTGTTAGAATCGATAGAATCAGTTTATTTTTGAGGGGTGATTAGTTATTGGTTGTTTTTAAAAAGTTCAGTTGGGCTTACCTGAGTGGTTGGTGGTTTTGGTTAATTCAATTGAGCAATTAGATTTGGCTGAGTGGTTTTGTTTATCTAATATATAGAATCTTAATTAATAAATTGAATATCTGAAATTTTATAGAAACTGTAGTGAAGCATAGGTGAATCAGCTATCTATAATATATTATCTAAGTTAATAATCTAAAATCAAAATTTTTATAGACATTGTAGAAAAGCATGGGTAAATCAGCTAGTAACAATATAAACCAGAAATGTGAGCACTGCATTGGACCCCAGGGAGGAATCCATTACCAAGTGAAGATCTGAATCCAGGGACTTTGGGGCCTCTATATTTAGAGGTCCAGGCCTTAATATAAAGAAAAGAGAATCACTAGATAGTTTAGATAAAACAAATTAATTGATATTTTTGAGACCTCCTCAAGGAGGTCCTCACACGGTCAGATCAAGGGACCATCCAATAACATGGAAACTAGCGGGATATAATAAAACAGTCAACCAACAAAGAAGGTTAATAACAAAAAACATTATACTCAATTGGGATTTCATCATATCAGGTGAGGCACAACGCCCAATCAGAGAAAAAGATGCAACTTGCCATCTATTGTCATACTATAGCTGAGTAAGCTCTCACTCAAGTAATTAACTGAATTTGAATTTTCCTGAATTAGTAATTTTATAAGTTTAACAAGACTCAAAACCTCGTTAGCCAACCAAAGTAAAGTTCTACCATAATAGCTCATGTACCTGGTGCATCTTAATGCTGCAGATGTAACTATCCTTAGTCCATAACGCGCACCCCCAAAACCAACTGAGCATAGCTCACCTTTACCTAGCTTTGGTCCAGGGTGTGCTTCAGGTCTGGAAAGCCTGCCAACTTTGTTTTTTTTGCCTCATCACTCCCATCCTTAACTGTACATTATGTCCCCTCAATGATGTCATTTGACCGTGACAGTTTTTGTCTGATGATGAGCCAACTTTTATGGGAAATGAACATATATGATGATTTTGTGATTAGTTCTGAAGGCAACGGTGTGCTTTTCTCCTTACAATAGGTAGCGCCAGTGCAAAGTGACCATGCAACTTCATCCAAATCCTTATCATATATAGTTAATGCATACTTAATTACACCAAATCACAAAAAAGTAGTAAAAAGGGCTATCACAACCATGGTGCACTTGAGATAAAATGAGGCCCCAGCTGTAACCAAATGGCAAAAGTTACAATTAAAAATATAAAATTAATGATGGATACAGAAATGGTAGTAAAGATCATCTTTCATATATCACAAGCTTTCTGTAATTCAGGAGTCTAGATGAAAGGAGATTTCTTGCTAGTTAAGGAGTGTAGGGGCTAAGATAGTTCTGAAATAATCAGTGAAAACTTCTTTAGAAAAGAAACTAAGCCCTGTGCTGGGAATCACATTAGTCAGTGTTATTCCCCAACCTAATGTTTTTATGCACTTATAATTTGCATTATTTTTGACCTATATTTAATACAATTTGTCAATTTATATGTAAGTGGGCTTATTTTTAATATTATATGTATTCTTAAATTATAAATTACCAACCATATTAAAGTTTATATATAATGTATTTTAAATTTTATTTAAAGTAGTTGACCAGAAGATGGATATTACTGAAACAAAATCAAAACAAGCGAACTGAAAACATGAACCAAACGCCCTAAAAGAGTGGCGAGGCACCAAAACAAAAAAAGAAAATAACCTACCAGGTGTAGAAGTGGTAAACTGCATATCTCACCATGGCGGAGTGGGAGGGGGGATCAGGCAGATTATCAATTTTATCTTCACCATTGAATAGGCAGATCAAAGCTGAGAGCAAGGGGGTTGGAGCATCCGCAGTATGTGGGTTGAGGTGAAAGAGATAATTTCCAAACTTGTTATTGACAATTTGGGTCTGGAGCAAAGCCTCTGAGAGTTTGGCAACATGGTGTTTGGCTTATATGTGTGCATCTGGAAGCTGGGCAAATTTCGTGATATTACTCTAGCTATACTTGTGGTGGGGAAAAATCTGCCAGTGCCACAACATTCTTGATAGCAGAGGTGGTAGTTTCTGTTAATCTATTGATTTCCACTTTTGCAACCTCAGGGAAGTTGGGAGGGAAATGGGTGACATGAATCATTTTCTTAAATTCTGTGACAGAAAGTGCCAAGGCATTGCAGATATGGCGACTAATAGGTGAGGCCACCACAGCCTCAGAAAAACAATGGTCACTCAAGAAAGGGGTAGCGGTGGGTTTGGGGACATGATTCTTGGGCGGGAATGGGGCAATAAAGTCTGAAGGTATATACTGTTCCAAATTAATTGGAAAGTCTGAAGGTGGGACAATTTCCCCAGAATTATTTATTCATCCAATAAGTCCCAGGGATTTTGGTTGAGTGTGATTGAGTTGGAGAGACGTGGCTGTGGTTGGGTAAGTTTTGGGGCAGGAAATTGTTTGTTTAAATTTGGGTCCAAACTTGCTCCCAATTGGGTAGACTGTGGGAAATTTGGCCAGCTTGGGATTTAGTTGCAAAGGTTTGCTGATTTTTTGAGCGTCCAGCTGGAGGGGGTGGGGGCAGCCAAAATGCCCACTTGAATGCTGTTTGTGTGGCCTCATGGGTGGGCTTGGCAGTTTCCACATTTTTTAACTATGGCGGCAGTCCTTTTTGGAATGGTCCAAGTCATGGCAGAGGGGGAAAACTATGCGGCCATTTGGCAATGTGAGCCCAAAAGAAGTGATCTGGTTCAGATGGGATATAGGCACGCGGTGGGATGTTCTGGGCTATGGTTGGCTGGTGGGGGGTAATGGTGGCCATTGCCTGAGGTGCCACTAGTTTCTTAGCACTGCTTGGGACAAGGAAGTGGAGGATGGGGTCTGTGCCATATTTAACAGCCTTGTCATCAATTCTTCATAGAATGTGTGGGGGAAGGTGTGAGGGAAGGTTTGCAAAGGTCACCACAGATGTGGTATCACTGGGTAGCCGTGTATGGGTGGCGGTAATGGGTGTGTTTTTATATATTAAGGGCATAGCTGCTGCAGCAGATGCATCCTCTTTGGTGGGAAAGCCTATATCAAAATAGCCTAGTAAGGGCAAAAGTTGATAAACCTAGCAGGTGCAAAGGTGGCCATTGCCAACTCAATTATTGTTTTGTCAGCATATAGGAAGAGATGTCCATACTTGACATGGAGGCAAAAGCGAATATTGTATTGGGGTAGGGCTAGGGGTGGGAGCAGGTTGGGTGGACTCGCACTAGGTGTAGTAATAAGTCCCTTGGAGGGACAAATTGGCCCAATGCATTAGGCAGGCTGGATGAGCCAGTCTGCATGCATTTGCCTGATGGGCGGTAAATGCTAGTGGGTGGAGCAATACTGCCCCATACTGGGGCAGCAGGTGGTGGATCCACAGACATAAACGGAAAACAGATGCAGTGTAGGTGTGATGGAAAATTAATGGTTACTTTTAATCAAATTTTCTCAAAAGTGATGTCAAGTGAAAATAATTGAAAAAGGAAGATTTTATATGCAATATATTTAAATTTAAATTTAAATTTATTGCGGGGAAGGCCGACCATGGGATGGACACTTCTGAATATGACTCAGGAAAGACAAACTTAGTACCAGGGGAGGCACCCCAGAGAAGCGATGCTATCTCTTGTTGCCAGCGGGAACGTCACTTATGGGGAGGGGGAGGGAACGTGTGAAGGGGCCGTAGCCACTATTGAGCACGTGTGGAGGAAGGGGTTTGATTTGATAAACCAGACTGGGAACCAGGAGGAGACCAGCTGTTGACGACGCGGTGGGAGGTATCCAAACATCCACACTTGAAAGTGGTCCACTAAATGAGATCAGAATCTGTGGACAGCTTCTGGGAGGGTGGGGATGGAGCCAGCGATGGCATCCAAGACAATCGTGTGGATAGTCCACATGGCTATTGCGACCACCAGAGAACAGAGGGAGAGTGGGAGGGGAGGCCATTGATGAAGCAAACATATCTCCTGACAGACTGAAGGGATGCGTTTGATCCTGGCCCAGCAGACGTTGATCTTCGCGCCATATCACTTTAGAGGTGGGGCACTTCTCCAGGCGGTGGAACAGCGTTCCATACTGGCCACACATGACACAGGATGAGTGTAAAGCGTTAGAGCGCTCAGCTGTATGATACACCCGCCTCAGGCAGCGCCACACATGGGAGCGGACTTGAGGCTGCAACAGAGGATGGTGTGCGTATTTCCAGATAGTCTTTTGGGTCTCAGTGGAATAAGGGATGTCCATCATGTCCAGGTAGTCCACCCTGGATAGGACATGGGGTCGAATGGGGATCACGCCATCATGGATGGGTAGCCCCTGTACCTCTTGTGTGAACTGAGGAGAGGGGCGGCCTCTTTGGGTTGTATGTCCACTAATACGAATTCTCCACTCTGCGCTTCGCATGGAGAGTAGGATTCGTTTGTAGTGGGTTTTAGTCCCGTGAGGACCTGTGGCCGATGTGTGTGATGCGAGGTATTTCATCATGGAGTGGGGGTTTGATGGACTGTTGAGGCCCAAGGCTTGGGAGAAGTTGGAGTGGGCCGCGCGGGACCAGTGTTGGGATGGGAGTGTAGGAGCGGTGACAGCCGCGATCCAGGTGCCCAGGATCTTGGCAGCATGGGCTTTGAAGTCAAGCAGGCCCATGCCACCTTGATGATGAGGGCCAAACATGACCTCTAGCCGTACTGGTGGAGGGCGGCCTGACCAAAGCCATCCTTTCAGAAAATCATACAGGGATTTGAAGAAGCTTGGGGAGAAGGGGATGGCGTGGGCTCTGAACCAGACTTTGGATAGGAGCATAGAGTTGGCAAGAACAACCCTGCCAGTGAGGGTAGTAGGGTGGGCTCTGAGAGAGGCGATTCGCTTCGTCACGTTGTCCAGTATATGGCACTCCATTACTGCTGATGCATATCCGCCTGCCTCCATCCACACGCCCAGATGGCGCACCGGTCATATGGTAGGACGTGGCATGAAGGGGAGCACCAGTGGAGCGGTGTGTGTTGAGTTAGTAAGGCGTGGACGTGGGCGAGCAGATGGGCTGGGTTGGGAACTAATTGCTGGGGCCCAGCAGTTCTGAAACCGACCAAGGAGGATGATTTTGGTTTTGGAGGCGTTCAGTGCCACGTTGCTTACCCAGGAATATTCCTGGATGAGGGCTTCAAGCACACGTGCATCTTTGTTATTAGACACCCCCACCACGCAGTCATCTGCAAATGCCATCATCTTGACTGGGGTTTGGCCTGGCACATGGACCCCAGTGAGTTGGGCATTCATATTTCGCAGTAGTGGGTCAAGGCTGAAGTTGTATAAGAGTGGGCTGAGGGGGTCCCCTTGTCGCAAGCCCCTTTGAGGGTGGACTACTTCCATTAGGAAGCCTGGGCCACGCACTGCCGTTGTTGCAGATTCCGTGAGCAGCATCACCCATTTGATGAAGCGGGGGGTGGACGGAATTGATGGAGGCAGGCCCTTAGGTATTCCCAGTTTACTCTATCATAGGCCTTTTGTTGGTCCAAGAGTACCAGTGCCCCAGAGGCTGTGGATTGACATGCATTAGCCACGGAGTGCACGTTATCCCAAATTGACCTTCTGGGGATGAAACCAAATTTTTCTGGGGAGATGGTGGCAGATGCTACAGTCCCTAAACGGTTAGCCATGATTTTTGTTAAAAGTTTGGTGTCTGTGTTTGTTAGAGAAATGGGGCGCCAGTTGGCTAAGTCAAGCTTATCCCCTTTCTTGAAGAGTGTGACTGTAAAGGCCTCATGTCCTCCTGGTAGAAGGCGCGTTTTCAACAGGCTTTGGTTAAGTGAGGCTAGCAGCAATAGGGATATATATTTAAAATATTTTTTGTAGAACTCATATGGAATGCCATATGGGCCTGGGAATTTTCAGTTAGGCGCACCACGAATGGCTGTCCATAATTCGTTCAGAGTAATTAAATTCATTATTTTTGGGTATCAGAAAATGGTGCAGATATGAGCTTGGTCGAGAAATTCCACCCTTTTTGGCCAGCTGAATTGGTTTGGCTCAGTATAACTTGGAGTAATATTTTTGCATTTCAATTGCCACTTTGGCCGGTGTGTCCGCAATGGAATTATCCAATCTTTGCACCTGTGTGCAGGCCACGCTCTGGTGTGGTGCGAAAAACTTTTTAAAGAAGTATGCGGTGCACTTGTTGCCTTTAGTGATGCATGTGGCCCTTTATTGGACATAAACCCGATGTTTGTGTTGCCTTTCAAGTGCGTTGAGGTGGGCAGCTGCCTCCGCCCACTTCTGGCCCCATGCAGGGCTGTATCCTGTGGCTGGGATGTTGGACTCCAAGTGGGCCAATTCTGCCAGAGTGCATGAGATAACCGCCAATGTGGCTCGTGAGCATCTGGAGGAGAGATGGCAATAGTGGCAGATGGTGTCCTCTTTGAAAGTTGCCCATGTGGAAATGGGGTCCACGCAAAATGGTGCAACAAACAATTTTGCCAAAGTTGCCTCTTCCACCCACGTGGAAAATCCTGGTGATGCAAGCTCGGGGGGCGGATTTTGCACCAATGTGGGGCCTTTGCAACTGTGACGGGTAAGTGGTAGGTTATTGAGACCAGTCAGTGGTCAGAGAATTCCATTTTTGTTGTTTTGAAGTGGGAGATGTGGGGTTGGAATTTCGCCAGTGTTATAATAAGGTCAATGCGGGTCATGGACCTTAATTGGCCATTGTAGATGTGGGGACGCATCATGTTTTTGAGCAGTGGGGCATGTCATGGCAGCGCATCTATTAACTCAAGGGTGGCTTTTAGAACGCATAGTTCTATGTGACCTTGTGGGGCGTGGGGTGAGGGAGGCCACCGGTCTGTTGGCGAGGTTAGCCAACAGTTCATGTCACCAACTAGGAAAGAATCAGGGGGTAGCAGGAGGGATTTGACCAATGAGAAAAATTCCTGACGCTCATGTGCACCATTTGGGGCATAGATGTTGATGATTGCATGTGCAACGTCAGCCCACGAGAAGGTGATGACAAGCACTCAGCCATTTAGGAATGTTTCTGAGGATGTGAATTTGAAAAAATTATTTTTCTGAAATAGCACCCCACAGTGCTTTGACCAAAAGGATAGGGATGGGAGGAGCATTGTTTTCCAAGCTTCCTCGGAACCTCATGGACAGTGGGACTCCTGGATGGCCAGGATATCCACGGGTAAATTGTGTTGTAAAAAACTCAGTTTCCTAGCCTGGGATGGGGAGGCCTTGAGTCCAGTGATATTCAACGTCCCTAGAGTGAAGGTTTCCCCCATCGCACCTTAGGTGCAAGGGGTGGGCCCCCAGGCCCACCAGCCTCTTCAAGGTCCCCATGGGCTTTCACAGCAGCGTGGGTGTTAGCAGCAACGCTATTGGGGTTTTTGTTAATTTTTGTGGAAAGAGTCGTGTTGGCTTTGGCCTTCACTTTTTGTTTTCCTGACGTTGGACGAATTTTTTGTGGTGCAGATGAGTTCAGTGCACCGTCGAGCGGGTCAAAAAAAATTTTTCAGTTGGGATAGGTCCCAAGTTGGTTTTGACCCGAGCTTGGGTGCAGCGATTGGGTGAGATCAAATCTCCATTGGATCCTTGGATTGAGTGGCCCGCTTGGCATGGGCTTCCCAATCTGATTGGTTGATGGATTCCCAAGTCACTTCCACCGCGAAGGTCTCTATGTCCTCCTGGCGTTGTGAGTGTGGGATGGCGGTGGTGGCCTTAGCCGCTTCCTTGGCCATGGCCCTGCAGGCCTGCTTGGCCTTCTTCCACTCCTGCGGGGAGATGGGCTTTACCAATAGGTAGCAGCCTTGTGCTCCCCATGGGAAAGCCTCCTTGGTGCTTGTGGTTGGTTCATAGTGCACCTCTCCGCTGGCCATGGCTGCTGAGGGGTGCTCTTGGAATGTGACGCCCTTCTTGATGGGGCATGCATGCGCCTTATGGCTGAACGCGTCACAGTGGGTGCAAATGGGGGCGCGCTGTCCACAGTTACCTGGAATGGGTGGGTGGTATGCCCTGTGATATCAATAAAAGTGGAGTGCGGGATCTGGGTTAGGTCCTTCGCAATCTCCTCAGTTGGGGTCAGAACTGCGATGGCTTTGCCAGTGCACAGGTGTGGCATCAGCGTGAAGCATTGCATTTTGAAAGATTGTATTTCGCCATATATGGCGAGACCATCTTTCAGGTGTTGCTCCAAAATGTCACGCTTTACCGTAGTAGGCAAGAAGTCAAACGTGAGGAAAATTTGGTTTGACTTTGTCCATCTGGTGCATTTAGTTTCAACAACCCATTGCCCTTTGGGGAGGTTGACCACTATGTGCACCGCTGCAGCCTCATCTGCTGCTATTTTGCTTTTGAAACCTAGGTCCAGCCAACCGCGCAACATGGAGTGAGGTGCAATGTACACCGCGGTTGGGAAAATTTTGTGTACATCTTCACAAAATTTTTCCCACAAGGCTGTTTTTTGGATGTCCAGATACATCTGGACTCTGAATTCCACCGACAAAAGTGGCTGGGAGTGTGGCGTGTTGATGTACTGGTTGCATCGTGCTTGCCACGCAAGTATCTCTGGGGAAATTGTGACCACTGGTTTTTTGAGATTTTTGTCAATTCTGCCAGATTCTCCAGGGCGTTTTCGAACGTTGGAGGCCGCGGGCCTTCCGCCTGCTCCTCTTGCCTTGCTTGCCCAACTGCTCCCTGACATGGGCGCAGACTAATCTCCTCTGTGAGATTGTCAAACTAGATTTAGTCTTGAATTGAATAGGTTGCAAAAGTGTTTGCAACAAGAAAGAAAAGTCCTATATTCAATATTTTTTTTAGTACTAGATGTATATGCAATATATTAAAAACATAAAAAATAATTTATAAAGGTTTTAGATTAAAATTTCTCTCTAGTGATCCACAGATCAAAGAAATTAAATCATTGCTTTACCTCATTTATTAATAAAAAAATAAAAGAAAATTTTGTTCAAGAGGCCTCACATAGATGCTACCACACCATTAAATTAACCCCTTGTCTATAAGATTCCATAATTAGACTATATTAACTATCTTGGCCTATTTCCAGCTCTTAGCCTTGAATATACCCTCATTTATCATATACTTGATCTTTTTACTGGTAGCTTTTTTCTGCTTAATATAATTTTTAAAAAGCTTGATAAAAAAGTAAGTAAAAATTGGCAACCATGAACTACTTCCAATATATATATCCTTAATGTCCTTAGCTCCATAGCCAGATGCTCCAATGTGGGGCAGCGGCAAAACCCCAACTAGAGTATTTCCACCCAGTGGGAAAATGAGTTCATACTACATTGTTTATAATTAATATTTTTGTCAATATATATTACTTCCCAATAATATCAGCCTCCACCTTGCACATTCCTAGGCTGTTCCTCAAAGCCCCATGGTGATCCCCCAGGCAATATGAAATTTGGCCTTTGGGTTAAGTATTAAAAGCCTATTCCTATATGTAGATAACATTAATAAAATGTTGGGGTTTTAACCAGATGGAATCTTCTGATATTACCAAAATTAGGGTTGTCAGTTAGTTAGGTGTGATTGCTGACTAATCGCCTAGTTTGATACTATTTAATGTTATAATTATTAATTTGATTTAGGTTTGGCAGAATTTGCGTTCACCACCAATTTACCATTCAAGGTCAATTGTGGGAATTTCTAATAGAAAACCAATGAATCTGTTGCTGAGAATTAAAAAATGGTAATTCTACTAAATTTGGAGCACTAGCAACTCATGCCAAGGAAGCTCAATGTTTTATTTAAATTAATGAATTATATACAGTTGATTGATGACTCATGCTGAGGATGGATTGATCTAATTAATTATTTAGTGATCAGATGAGTGGATTAGGAGGGAATTGCTATGATGTATGAATGAAGGAAATTAATGATCAGATAGAGTTCTGGCCTGGATGACCAGGGGGTTTCAGAGGCACAGTAGCCTAAGTATAAATAGTCGTTCATTCCCTCCAATTAAAGATCTCTCTTTCGCCCATCTTCTCTTATTTGTTAGTAGTTTGTCAGATAGAGTAAGGTTAAAGTTGGGACAGAAAATCCCTTATGGTGTGGGTGATCACGCCTGGAGTGGCCAGTGCTGCCAGCTCCCATGCCTCCTCCCTATGAGAAACCAGCATGAACCTGGACAGCTGGCTGCCAACAGCGGATGATGACTGGCTTCCAACCTTGCATGGTGCAGCATGGGAGTTCCATAGCCGCTAAAGATGGGGAATGGTTTTGCTGTGGCATGCCCAGATGGGTTGGTGAAGGGTTGCAAGGGTGGGGCAGCATGGGAGTGCCTGAGCCGCCCAGGATGGGGGCAGGTCTTGCTGGGGCACACGCTGAGGTCACCTGGGGCTAAGGTTAAATCGTTGGGGGTTGTTGGTGGGTTGGACGTGGACTTGTAGGGGTTGGTATGCCAATGAAGATGAAACATCAAATGGCTAATCAGTCTTCATACTGGTTGGCCTGGCAAACTAGCGGAGCACATTGTCAATTCCATGACATCAAATTAGCTCAGATGATGATGGACCTTCCAGCTTTAT
Organism: Massospora cicadina; assembly: GCA_022478985.1. Lineage (NCBI taxonomy): Eukaryota > Fungi > Entomophthoromycota > Entomophthoromycetes > Entomophthorales > Entomophthoraceae > Massospora > Massospora cicadina. Next base: position 242,690 of record JAKSZP010007922.1, read on the forward strand.
TGACTTTCGCATTACAGAGGGTATTTTAGCCTAAGATTCACCTGTAAAGCCAATGTCACAACTGCGGCAACTGTGCCCTGGTATTCCATGGCACTCCTCTCATCATAACTTGCACCCAGCTCCAATGGATACTTGTTAAGATGCCAGCATTATAGAAGAAACTGGCCTCTAAATGTGGTTGCTTCAGCATCTACAACTTTAGGCACAGACTACCCAGCTGCGCCTCATCAGACTTAGTTGGGTGAGATTTGAAGAGGGTTTTTGGCTCTTTGAGTTGGGGTTTCAAACAGTTGGGTTTAGACTAGCACTTAAGGGTTCCTCTACCCTTGAGGCTATTAAACGTGGCCCTTAAGTGTTTTCAACTTTGGGAACACAAACCTCGCGGATTTTAATATAAATTTTAGCAAAATAAAAAGTAAAATCAGAACTTTTGGGAATAGTTTAACTAGGAAAAAGTAAAAATAATAGCCCAGCACCCTATCTAAGTTAGAATTTAGTTTTTAATCTTGGATTGGGGAAGGAAGGATGTTAAACTGAACCACAATAGTAGGGTAATTCCTCTATTTATACTTCATTAATTTAATGGTTTTGACCCCTAATTTCACCTCAACAGTATCAGCTGATGGTTCCAAGCTATTCTTGGGCCATTTTGCAAGTTCTGAATATCCAAATTTCGCCATCTTCCAGTTTGGAATGGAGAACAAATACAGAATTGGGCGAACGTGGTAAAGGGTAGTGGACCTGGATCTGAACCACCCAAAGGCACCAAGCGCATGGGGGTAAATGAGAACCAAAGCAAAAATAAAAAACCTAAGGTGGTGCACCCCACTGGTTTTGTGGAATTTTTAATAAAAAACTGCAGCTACATGGAAATTACCCATTCTTAACTAAAATCATTGGTTGAAAATGGGATCCATGTGTTTTTGGGCACAGAGGCACTAGCAATGTAAGAAAAAATTTGTTGAAGCCCAACCAAAATTATTCCCGCAGGCTGTGTACATGACAACTCACACTATCCGCCATGGTTGGGTGGATCTTGGGTTTGAGACAGTGGAGAAAGCAAATGAAGTTGCAAAGGTCAGAATAGTGATCAACCTTCCTGATGGCCAACGTTTGGTATTTTCCAAACTCACACTTTGGACAGAATCCAAAGATAATTTTATAAGTTTCAACTACATTCCAACTACACTGGTGTCCAAAGTAGTCAAGCAACATCTCCAAGAAGGATTGGAATCCTATGGAGAAATCAAACAATTTGTAAACAAAGATTCCAGCTGATGCTGACTCTTAGCACAGGGAATAATCACATTAATTTCCCCAAACCTGGAGGTAGCGGAGGATCTTACAAAAATCCCCTAGAACGCCTTTATTATAATTGATAGTGAAAAATCTAAATTATTCTGTGCAACAGTGGAGAGTGCGCTACTCATATGCAACCACTGTCAGACCTTTGGGCACAAGGTTCATGCTTGTCCCATAAAAGAAGGCCTAATAGAAATGGAAATATGTGAGGAAGAAATGGGCGAAGATGACTTAAAGTATGCCAAAATCACTGATACCACACAAGCATTCAACTGTGGAGAATTCGGACAAATATAAAATTATCAGCCCATTTTACCCAAAGGTATGGAAAATGGCCAAACAGGCTCACAAGTTGGCTGCAGCTAAGGCATAGACATCAGTGGAATTATCCATCTCACCTGATCAGATTCAGGAAGACATGGAAGAACTAGTAACAATGAACCAATCAAATTTCATATAAAGCCAAGCAACCAAAAAAAAACAAACAGGATTCAGCAGAATCCAATTTGGAAGCAAATTTGTCAGCACATAGGCTCAGCACATCCTCCAACATTATGAATTACAACCTAAATTGAATTAGAAATTAAAAAATTGAATGCGTCAAAGACAAAACTGTGCCCAATGAGAACACACATGTTCACCATAATGATAAATTGAAAGCAAACAAAGGCAAGAAGGGAACCAAAACAGCAATAGTGAAAGCGACAGAGTATACCCCAATACCTACTTATCATTATGGCACCTGCAGTAAGGATGCAAAGGTGAGCAATGAGTGAGAGGGAGTAGGTCAAGGGGCCCTATTAACCGCTTTTGAGGCGCACTGGGCATCTCAGTAGAAATTGGGACGCTGAACATAGCAGGACTCAAGGCCTTAAAGTCCCAGGCCAAGAAGTTGAGTCTTCTGCAAAACCCACCTGTGGATATCCTGGCGGTGCAGGAAACCCACTGTCCACAGGGAAAGGGAGAGTCATGGGAAAACATGCTCCTTTCAACAATATCATTTTGGTCACAACACTGTGGGGTGATAGTATGTGTGAACCAAGTTTTAAATTCATTAATAAAAGTTCATTTTTGGATGGCTTCATACTAGCTGTAACCTTCTCATGGTATGATGAGGTGCACACAATAGCCAGTTTGTACACACCAAACAGTGAAACGGAGTGTTGAGAGTTTCTATCAGCTTTGACACACCTCCATCTTCCAGCAGACACTTTTGTTATGGGAGACATGAACTGCAGGAATAACCCAAACACTAACTGATGGACACACACAATGGAGACACTACAAGGGCATGTGGAACTTCACGTGTTAAAAGCTACCTTGGGTCTATATGATCCTCTACCTAAATGGGTTCTTTTTCCTGAAGAAAATGACACGCCCAAATGTGCACAACAGTAAACTTATTTCTATATCACTAATAGATCTAATACTTGTGCCACTAATTTTCTGACACCAATTTTATAAATTCAAAGCTACAAAAATTGAAATTTTCTTATCATCAGATAGTTTTGGTGTCCTTCACACTGGCAAAAACAATTATCCAAGCACCCAGATGGTGCAGAATATTCCCAGAAAATTTAGCTGAGTCAGAATTTCACTCCTGGGTGGAGGAAATATCTTAAACAAGGGATTTTCAAACACTTTTTTGCTCATACCCACTGATCGCCTAGAAAATTTCAGTAAAACAACAATACAACAAATTAAACAAACAGCATCAAGAAAATTTAGAGCAGCTTCAGCCATCATTAAACGCACTTTGGCTGAAATTAATCACCTGGAAAATAATGTCACATGCACAGGATACAGCCCTGGATGGGGATGCAAATGGGTAGAGGTTTCTGTATGATTAAACACCTTGATACACAAACACTAACACCTTGATGTTCAATACAGAGCAAAAAACCTAAAAGATGTAAACTTGTTCAATTTTATATTTTATGAGGATTTTATGATCAAAAGAACATGGTAGCCTGCACACATGTCGATGACTGGACAAATTCATAGTGAAAACACCCGAGGAAGTTGTGACTGAAGTATACAGGTTTTATACAAATTTATATAAATCTGATCTTTCAAATCAGAAAAAACTCAAAAAATTCCTTGCCAATGCACATATTGGCACCATAGCTCAAACTAATAATTTAATTAACTTAATAACGTGTGAAGAATTATGGAAATTGGTGCGCAGTGCACCACAAAGAAAACGCCCTGTACCTGATGGGCTTCCCTATAAATTTTATAAAAATATTTTACTAACATATCTAATATTCTTTTAGCTTCCATAAATAAGTGCACTATGGAAACATGCCTTCTATCTGGAGGCAAAGAAGCATACACAGTCACTCTATTCAAAAAGAAAGATAAGTCAAATCTATCCAATTGGCGCCCAATCTCATTAACTAATACTGACACAAACTTTTCACAAAATTATGGCCAAACAATTAGGGGAAATTACAACTGAGGTGATATCCTCATCATTATATAAATTTTTCTCAAGAAGATCCATATGGGACAATAATTACACAGTTGCATATGTCTGTTATACTAAAACCTCTGGAGCACTTGTCTTTTTAGATCAACATAAGGTATATGACAGGGTGAATTAGACTTACCTTAGGGCCTGCCTCCAAAAATTCAATTCCCAGATAGGTTTATAAAATATTTGATGCTGTTCATTGAGTCAGCCACCATGACTGTGCGTAGAGCAGGTTTTTTAATTAATCCTTTTTGAAACAGAGGGGACACAAACAAGGGGACCCTCTAAGACCTCTACTATACATTTTTAGTCCAGATCCCCTAATCAGAAATATAAATGACCTCATCAATGTAACCAATGTCTATGGTAAGTCATCAGTCAAAATGATGGCTTTCACTGACAACTGTGTGGTGGTAATATCCAGTAATAAAGATGCCCGCATACTTGAGGAATGATACAAGAATACTCAAATCAGCAACGCATCACTGAATGCTGAGAAAATGGAAATTACACTCTTGGGGAAATATCAGATCCATTGGACGCCATCTACCCTGGATCAACAGACAACACAACATAAAGACTCCTCACTGGCCATAGAAGGTGAGGATCAGCAATTGCCCCACTTGAACTTCCATTCACTACCAAGCTGGCAGCTGGACCTGTCCGTAACTTGGAGGCATGTTTAGAGACAGGGGGATATGCTAACGCCATGATGGAAAATCAACCCCTAGATAGAATAACAAAGTGCATTGCCTCCTTGCATGATCATCATACAGGTTTAACTGGACGATTTGCAATAGCCAATTTCATGTTATTATCAATTAAATGGTTTATGGCTCATGCAATTGCTTTTCCACCATCCTTTTTAAAAAATTATATATCTTAGTACAGGGATGGCTTTATTCTAACCATAAAGCCCCTGTGCACCTTGAAACTTTATTTGGCTCTAGGAGGGATGGAGGTATGGGGCTAACTAATTATGTAGAGCAAGCGACCCATATACTAGGATCCTGGATAGCTCAGGTGACTTGTCCAGACTTTCCAGACATACATTGGGCTAGAGCAGCAAGATCTAACTTTGCACAAGTGCAATGATTAAGAAATCCAGATCATCCAAACTCCTTACTTAAGTTTTGGCATCTCACCCAACTGCTACAGGACCACATGGTACTTCAGTACACTTCAAATGAATACTTATAGCCATGGTAAGAGCAGAGTGGAAGATCCAAATAAGTGGCCAGACCAGTTATTGAGGTCACATAAGGCTAACTCACAGATAAGAAGTTAATGGCCAAGTAGTTACAGACAACATAAAGCAAAACCCTAGCACCATAGCCAGGATTGATTCCCTGGATCAAATGGATATACCATAAAGCCTGGAGACCCAAAGAATGGTTTGGAGATACACACCCCACCAATTACTACTTACAGGATATGGGAACATATATGGAGATGCATTTGGAGAGTGTATTGTATGGCAAAACAGTTAAACGCAGTCCACTCTTCATGCACAATATGTGGGCAATATGGAAGCTTAGTACACCACCTATAATAATGTCCAACGTCAGTAGCTATCTGGAAAGAAGTCATGCACTTATTCTGAAAAAGCAATGGACAATCTTTCAGTTTAGCTAGGAACATGTTTGCTTTCAACATGAAATCACCAATTCATCCATCTTTAGGGGCATAAATAGTAGCAATAGCATTATGGACAATCTATACCATAGTTTTGGATTCAATCACAGGAACAACGCCTACTCTTAAGAAGCTGTCAGGATTCTCCCTTTATTGGGGAAGCCTTGACTAGGGGTTGCAAACTACCTTTTGGGTGAATGCCAGATTGGGCCCCCATTAACTTGGGTTAAGTCCAATCTGAAGTATCAGGGATCGACCCTAATAATACTAATTAATTATCTAATTAAGTAGATATCAGCAACTAATGCTGATAATATCAAAAATCAATCGGAATGCGGGAATGTCTATCCTCTTGGTACAAAAATACAATTTAGGCCACATTGGGATTTGAACCTGCATTATGAGGGGCAATAGCGGGACACTCATCCCACTATACCAGACACCCTTGTATTATTTGATAAGTATTTATATAATTCATGCTATCGGCAAATGATGCTGATCATTTGCCTATCCTGATCTATCCTATCTTTAATTAATTACCCTTAATATTTAATTAGCCTTGATCTATTATACTTTCCTAGTACTATAAATAGTACTAAATATTTCTATAATGAAAAAACTCTCCTTGCAGTATTATTTACTTTTTAAAGTTCAACTGGCATATTCATATATGAATTTCAGTGCAAAACCCAACAATCATTATATTCAGCCCACAAGAAACCTCTGAACCATCGCCAACTGGTTAAGTTCCAACGTTAGGGACTTTATTTGGACATCTGAACCTCTAATAAAGGTTAAGTCCTATATTATTTATATATTGGGTTTCAGTGTAATATCCATATCTGTCCTCAATCTTAAGTGAACTTCAAAGGATCTGACTCAATTTATTATTGGATTCTAAGCAAATTCTGACAGAAGTCATTAACCATTTTCTATTTATTTATTTGAGGCAAGCTGACCAGGGGACGGACATCACCAAAACTAAAAATATACTAAAAAATGTAACTATTAGGTTAAAACAAAACGCCCTAATGAGCGGATTGAGTGAAATGCTTTGAAAACCAACCAACCAGGTGGGCAGCAGAAGTCGCTTATCCCTCCATGGCGGAAGGGGAGGGGGGTTGGGGCTCGTCTTCAGCAGCCTCTTTGGAAGCAGCTTCTTCCTCCCAAAGTAGAGTGCATGTCATAGCCATCAGTAATGGCGTTGGGGCATCTGCAATATGTGGTTCAATATCTCTAATGATTGGAATTTCATGGAAATTGCCAGCTAGGTAAATGCCACTGAGATATTCAGTTGAAACTTTTTCAGCTTTAATTTGGGCATCTGGGAGTTGAATGAACGTGGCAATGTTGGTTCAGGTTATTTTTGCTTTTAAATTCTATGCTATAGTTGCCACGTTCTGGATAGCATTATTTGCATTTTTGTAGTACTTGTTCACCAACATTTTGCTTTTTGGAGTTAAGGTTGCAGGGATAACAGGAGGTGGAATTCCTCCTTTGAGTATCGCTACTAATTTAGTGACAGCTTTACACATGGGATGACAATCTGGTGTTGCAGCTGCTTCAATTGCAAGCTGGTGATCACTGCAAAATGATTTGGCATTTCGCTGTGGGGTATAAAGTTGAGGGGGTATTTGGCGTCCCATTCTGCATTAATGAACCTCTCAAACTTTCAGGGATGGTTATTTAATGAATTTACCTGATTCATCAATTTCAGCCAATAATTCCCATGGGTTTTGGTTGAATTGGATTGGGGAATCAGCGTACAGTTGAGGTTTATTCAATTCATTTGTGGAAGCATGGGATTGAACTGGAATCCAATCCAATGCTTGATTGGAGGAATTATTTATGGCATTGTGTTGAGGAGGAGGTTGATTGGTGGCTGCAGGTGCAGCTGAAGCAACAGGATTTGAGGGTGGAGGAGGTAGGATTGTGCCCCATGCCTGAAATTGTACAGGGTGGGCAGCAGATTAGAGGTTGGCGGATGAGTCATCCAATCTGCCTGAAGTGGTTGAGAAGGGGCACTTGCGTTTCAAGTAATCTAACTTGAAACATGATGGACAGATCATCCGCCCACCCTTGACATGGGCCCAAAACAGATGGTTGGGCGCTGAGGGAATAACAGTGTACGGCGGAATTGACACCACAATTTTATTAGATTTAGGGCTTATTGTGGCATATGCCCAAGGCCCAGCAAGTCATGTGGCCCCATTTAGGACCACAAATTGTAAGATGGGGTTGGAGCCATAGGCTGCCAAACTGTAAGTCCCAAGGAACATCTGCTGGGCATTAATTGGGCCAACCTTCTGTTCCTAAGCAAGAAAATACCAAAGAGGATGGCCATATCCCCCGTTACCCAGGACAATCTTACTCACGTGGTAGATGAGCGCTGGAAAATGGTCCTTCAGCTTTGGATCCCACTTTTGGTACTTGCACTCTCCTCAGCAGAACTGTCATGATGAATTATGAAAAATCTGCGCTGAGATCACTGAAATGGAATTAATTGCAACCAATTCGAGTGGCAATCAGCTGGATACTCAGATTTCAAATGATTGAAAAGGTATGAAGGCTGAGCTATCAGTCAGAACGCCCAACGGTTGCAAATTCTGTTTACATGATGATTGAAAATCTTTCCCCCTCCTATTCCCAAATAGTTCACCTCTTAGGTTGACCTGACCGCAACCCAGCCTGCTGCCAAACTTAGCGATGTCAGTCCCCAGAGAACTAACCTGCCCATCTCCAAATAGTTCACCACTTAGAATGAACCAACTGAAATTTGGCTCATCACTGAATTTTGCAAATATCAGTCCCCAGTGAACTAGCCCCCATTCCTGAGTAGTTCACCACTTAGATCGAACCTGCAGGACCCAATCCCAGCTTATTTTCCCCAAAAATTGACAACTATTTAAATTGGGTGCATCGCCCTGAGAAAATTGTTGGTCAATTCTCTTCCCTTAAATTTTCCAATAAAAAACACCCTCCCCCAAATTTCCATTTTTTTATCAGTTATGATTTAAATCCCCTTCCAGTTCCATAACCGTCATACCAGCAGCAGTGCCCCTGGCATTCTGGTCCACCACTTGGATGCTCTGGCATTCAGGCTGGTAGGCCAGTCTATTTTCTACTTGCCATCTGCCTGACATAATCGACCAACCATCAATCTCTACCATTTACACTTACTTGAAGATATTGGTGCAGCAATGGCCCCTTCTTTCCAGCTGAATCAGGTTGTAAAGAAGATTATCTCTGCCCACACTTGCCCCACCCCACTCAAAAACTCCAAACCCATACCCCATAGTTGCTGCGGCTACCTTGCCATGTCAGTAGAGTCTGACATCTCAACTTGCAATGAGTTTGTCCTCCAAAGCCCAGTAGTTTCCTGGCTGTCACCCTTCAAAGTGAAATTCCTATGGAACTGATTATCATCGCGAATGGGGAAGAGGCTGAGGAAAAAGTTATCCCAGCATTCCAGAAATTGTGACATTCCTTCCATAAGAACAGTTGGGGCAAGACGCGCGATTGTGCGAATTGTATGAACCTGGATGAAATATTCCAAATCTCCCCCCAAGCTTCCCTGTTTTCCCAAAAAAAACCTGTCAGTAATGGTGATCAAGTCACCCAAGGCGCACAAGAAGGTGGCTCTCGTACAGTTTCCCAGTGATGAGGCTCTTCTTTTGGAAAAAGGAAAGGGTAATGTAAGTCCTGAGGAACGTCCGCTGGGTGTTAATTGGGCCAACCTTCTGTTCCTGAGCAAGAAAATACCAAAGAGGATGGCCATACCCCTATTACCCAGGGCGATCTCACTTGTGTGGTAGATGAGCGCTGAAAAATGGTCCTTCAGCTTCAGATCCCACTTTTGGTACTTGCACTCTCCTTGGCAGAACTGTCACAATGAATTATTAAAAATCTGCGCTGAGATCACCAAAATGGAATTAATTGCAACTAATTTGAGTGGCAATCAGCTGGATACTCAGATTTCAAATGGTCAAAAGGGTATGAAGGCTGAGCTATCAGTTGGAATGCCTGACAGTTGCAAACTCTGTTTACACAATGATCAAAAATCTTCCCCCCTCCTATTCCCAAATAGTTCACCTCTTAGGTTGACCTGACTGTAACCCAGCCTGCTGCCAAACTTAGAGATGTCAGTCCCCAGAGAACTAACCCACCCATATCCAAATAGTTCACCGCTTAGATTGAACCAACTGAAATTTGGCTCACTACTGAATTTTGCAAATATCAGTCCCTAGTGAACTAACCTGCCCATCTCCAAATAGCTCACCGCTTAGGTCAGACTGACCAAAATTTAGCTTGTCACTGAATTGTGCTAATGTTGGTCTCCAGTGAACTAACCCGCCCATTCCTGAATAGTTTACCACTTAGGTCAAACCTGCAGGACCTGATCCCAGCTTATTTTCCCCAAAAATTGACAACTATATAATCAGGCGCATCACCCTGAGAAAATTGTTGGTCAATTCTCTTCCCTTAAATTTTCCAATAAAAAACACCCTCCCCCAAATTTCCATTTTTTTATTGGTTATAAGTTTAAATACCCTTCCAGTTCCATAACTATCATACCAGCAGCAGTGCCCCTGGCATTCTGGTCCACCACTTGGATGCTCCGGCATTCAGGCTGATAGGCCAGTCTATTTTCTACTTGCCATCTGCCTGACACAAACCGTCCATCAGCTCCTGGTGGAGCACTTCAGGGGAGAGGTGGGTGGGCAGGCCAGCAAACTGGACCACCAAAGTGGTGTCCGCTGGGGTTTGAGTTTGAGTTGTGGGGAGAGGGGTGCCCTGGAATACCAGGGGCACAGTTGCTGCAGTGGCAGCGTCATCTTTGCAGGTGAAGCCAAGGTCAAAATACCCCTTGTAGGGGCAGAAATTGATAAATCTGGAGGGTGTCATCACCACCTGTGCCATTTTGATAATGGCTTGGTCATGGTATGGGAATAGTTTCCCATATTTGACCCTTAGGCCATAGTGCATGTTGCTCTGGGGGAGCACTAGGGGGCAGCGTGGTACTTCTTGGGTATGAGCAAGGTGGGCGTCTAGGTCCTTGGGAGGAACGAATTGTCCCATAGGTTTGGAATGACTGGGTGAACCAGTCCTAGTGCATTTTCCTGCTGGACAGAAAATGGCGGGGGAGTTTTGCCACTGCCCCACACTGGAGCAGCTGGCAGAGAATCTGATGACATTGGAGTGAAACTACTATGGGCAAATTCAATTTGTTTTATAAATTTATGTAATTTGTCTTGAAAAGTTACGCCAAGTGGAAAGAAAGTTGCCATTAACCATTTTCACTACCATATAATGGAACAGTTTCAAGCATGGTTTTTTTTGTAAACATGACTCCACGCAACAGAAGGATAATCAATTCAGGGTTCCCCATATGGTTCCTAAATATTGACTCATTCCTTCACTCATGCTGCATCCAAGTATAAGTCAGCAAAAATCCCCCTCCCATTGTCCTAAACCTGGCAGTCCTGGTGGCAACAGGAGGGGCTATGAACCCTCTGGGGTGTCCTTTTAATTTAGTCATGCCATTATAATCATTATCATTACATTTGGAAGTTACTTTTCTAGTTGACCTTCCCCAAATAAGTTTGGAACGGAGTGCCAGGTTTGATCCATATTTTCAGCCTTTTCATTTCAACTTTTTGCTTGATTTTGGATTACCAAATAATCCGTCCCCACTCAGGTTGATTTCTGGTTAAAACCTTTGTTGGTTACTGGCAATAAGAACCATGGTGGAGAGCTTCTTGTGGTTTCTAAAATCTGCACAAAGTTGCTTGATCTTTAATAAAAATCTGCATATTTTAGCACTTAAATGGGTTTGGGCTGAGTGATGGATGGAAAAAAGGTATGGGCAAGCAGGAGGGGCGGCGGCCACCCATCTCTCATCCAGGATGTGCCCTAGGTCTGATATTTAGGTGAGGGACAAGGCCTTGGGGTTTGAGCCCTTTTTGTCAAAGGGATTGTCATGATTCTGATATGACTGGACAATAAGCCCTAAGTTGTTATAGCAGAATGGGTAAGATATACCAAGTTTAATATGTGTAATAGTTATTCAAGCGCCTCGAGTTGAGGCAATATTGAGTTATTGGGAAATCGCTTTGTATTAGGCGATTGTGAAGTTGATAAAAAAAGAATTTATGGAGCTAGTTAGATATGGTGAATTAGAATTACTAAGCCATAAGATCTATAGCATCCAAAGTCACTACAATATAGGCAAGATGAGATGATCAAGGGAGGTTGTTGTTAAGTAAGTTTAGAGTAAGCAGAATAGAAAGAATCCATGTTATCTAGTATATTAAATAAAAGAAGTTGTGGGAACAAGTGCTCCATATTTTTAAAGATTTATTCTGTTGTTTTGAGGGCAACGATCATCATATTGTGGTGATCTGATTGCTCAGTGGGTCAATCCCTGTGCAAAAATCTGCCAGCGTATCTATCAAAAACCGCCGATTTTATAACAAGGATGTACACCCCTGACCAGCCTGATAGCTGGACCCAAGGGCCTTGCATTACCCTTTTCTAAAAGGACATGGTCTATGCCTTTTGGGTCCTTGGCTAAGGCATAGTTCTTGTGTGGGATAAGAAGCTTAATAGCTACAATGGCCTCTTTCTGGGAAAAATCAGGTGAAGATGCCTTGGGGTTGGCCTTTTGAAATTCAGCAATCAACTCTTGACAGTTTTTGCAACACTTAAGTGTAACCCAACTATCTTAATAAGATGGGAACCCTTTCCATGACATCAAGTACTGCAAACTGCGTTTGCACTTTGAGAGCTTAAGATTTGCTCCACTTCAAACTCTGGTGCACCCTCTACCATGATAGGCTCTACCTCCACAGGCTTATGTCCTTTTAATGGAGATAAAGAGAAGGCTTAAAAAAGTTGTGGATTTTTCAGTGGGAGGGCAATTCCACATGAAAGGATCTATTGTTCAGCACCTGGGAGATAGGGAGGGGCCTGCCCGCTTACAGGCCAACTTATGGCATGGCACTTTGAGGTGAAAATTCTTCGTTTCAACCATGACCAAATCACCTACTTGAAATTCTTGGGCCTCATGGTGTTATTTTTCAGAGAATAGTTGGCATCATTAGTTGATTTGGTCAACTGCTGTTGGACCTGGTGGTGCACCTTAAGAATGTGTTTACCAAATTTGTCTGCATCTGGGGTATTACTGCAGATTTCTGGCCCAAGAGTAAAGACAGGATTGTACCCCAAGTTAGCATGCATTGGTGATAACCCTGTGGAGGCGTGCAAGAAATTATTGTACAAATTAAAGCCAAAAGAATAACTGTTGTCCATATGTCCTGGAAGTTAATAGCATAGCACCAAAGCTACTGCTCCAAGGACTAATTAGTTCATTCAGTTTGGCCATTTAATTGATGGTGGTAAGCTGATGATATGCAGGGCTTGATATTCAGCATGTCACTCAAAGCCTCCCAAAAATCTTGAATTAAACTGAGGCTCCCTATCACTGATTTCCTCCTGAGGTAAACCAAATAAGGAAAATACATGAGACCCAAACAAACGCGACATCTCTTCTGCAGAGATAGTTGTCAAGCTGGGGATGAAGATTGCATATTTTGTAAAGCGGCCCGCCACCATCATAACCACATCATACTATGAGACACTGGCAAACCCACAATAAAGTCCACCTAAAATTGAGGTACATTGCCCTTCCACCTATTGGAGGGGGTTGATGAGTCCATTACGTCCTGTTCAGTTAGATTTGGAGCTGGAACACGTTAAAAGCCTTCAATCCATGCAGGGACATTTTTTGTAAGGCCACTCCAATCATACCCACGCTTTATTATGTTAATTTGTTTTCATGCCTGTGTGCTTCATGGTGGGTGATCATGATGTTTCCTTATAACTTGGGAATGCAGAGCAAAGTAAACGCATACTTTGTCACGGAAATAAATTACCCTATTGGTATAATTTTGGCAATATAGCAAAGATACACCAAAGGGTTCTTGCGCGGGGTTATGCCTACTGAGCAATAGGATGGATGATATGGAGATCATCAGTCCTCAACACAAACTTAAATAGATATAATATAATAAATAGGAACAATTTTCCCAATGACGCATCTTTATTTTAATTTCATAATTTCATTGGATTCTAGCTGCTCCGCTCCCTTTTCCCTACTAACAATCCTCCTCCTTGAATCTTCTTGTCTCACTTTTATATCAGTGACCTTGGTTGATACTGACCCTTTTGTTTATACTATATGTTTCCACCATATTTCATTAGTTCCAGCAGAGTCTACTATGTATTAAATTCACAATTGCCTTAGTTTGAGGCAATTTACTAATTGTTCTTTGTACGTTGGCATCGCCTTATCACCCAATTTTGAGTTTATTCAATAAATATCTATTCAAAGCTTTGTTATCGCCCTATTGCCTTATGTCAAGGTGATCTCATAAATATTTCATACTGCTCAGTTTGGCCGATCTCACCCATTCCTCCATAACTACTTAGAACTTATCATTCAGTCATATCAGAATCTCTTTATTACCCCCATTGACTGGACAATAAGTCTTATATTGTTTATATGCCCAAAGGAACTTTGCATGCACTCAGTTAATGGTCAACCACTCGCAAAGTCCTTGATATTATAAGCATCAACACCTGTAATCTTGAATACTTCAAATGGACCAATCCATATGTTGGCCAATTTGTGCTTCTGCCCAAACCTATGTTAGTCAAGGAATAGAACCATATCCCCATCTTTAAACTGTGCTAGCCCACTACACCATACCTGATTGGCAGCCTGATTCTTTACCTTCTTGTATAAGCTGAATAAGTATGCTTTAGTTTACAGCTTGATTAACATGTCATCTAGGCTAGTCAAATAACGTTGAGGATCCATTCCACTGGTATCTTTTATGCAGGCATAGAGCAGCGACAGAAGAGCAGGGTGTCATCCATATAGTAGTTGAAAGGGTCTCTTCCCCGTGGCAGAATGGTAGCTGATGGTATAAGTGAAAACAGCGGTGGAAAGGAGGGAACATCAATCTGAAGGTCAATCCATTACCAATTTCTAAAGTATGTTCACCAAGGTCCCATTAACTCGCTCAACCATCCCGTTGGGCTCATGGTGGTATGGGGTCATCAGAACCCCGCAGATGCCCATTTGCTCATTCAGTTTTGGTAGGATGTGCAAGGTGAAGTTGGTTCCATTATCAGTAAGGATGAACTGATGGCAGCCATATTGATAGATAATACATTCCATTAAAAACTTGGCCTTTTGTGAACACCTCTAAATCCTGAATCACCCTTGCTTTAACCCACCTGGTCAAGTGGTCAATCACTGTCAGAATGTACTTGGACCTTTTAGCTCCTGTTGGCAGAGGGCCAAAGACATCAAGGGAAACTTTATTCCAAGAAAAATGTGGTTTCACTAAACGATAGGAAGTCTTCTAGTGGGACAGCTTTTTTACTTGGCACTGGTGGCAGCAGGAAATAGTTTCAAGCATGTCAAAGCTCACGATTTCCCAATAATACTGAGAGCGCAACATCTTTAGCATCTTGCACATGCCAACACGTCTGACTGCCTTATGTGAACTCATGATAATACTAGGCTGGACTGAGGGTCACGGGAAGTTCATTGTAGAATTGCCAATTCTCTTGTACAACTTCCCATTCAGCTGGAAGGTACTGGCTTGCATCTCATTCAACGCCTTTATCACTTGTGGTGGTTTATCATCATATATGCCACTGAGCATTTTGTTGTACATTACATCGCTGAGATCTGCCATAACTGAAATTGTTGATAAACTTAATACACAGTGCATTCAAAAATTTCTGGGACTAACGTTTTAAAGACACAACTTTACAAATAAATAAACTTTCTTTTATCATAATTTAACATATAACCTTTCCCTCTCTATATATATTTATATTGCTAAAACAATTGTTAAAAGGTATGCACATAGTTCTTATTTTGTATAACCATGTTTAAACCAGCTGTCACATTCTTCTGAATTGTCTCTACTTTATCAAAAGGATGAACCTTCAGTGCCACCTTCAGATTATAATTATCCACCCTATTCACCAGATTTGTCTCTGTCTGACTTCTTTCTGTTCTCTAATCTGAAGGTGGCACTGAAGGTTCATCCTTTTGATAAAGTAGAGACAATTCAGAAGAATGTGACAGCTGGTTTAAACATGGTTATACAAAATAGGAACTATGTGCATACCTTTTAACAATTGTTTTAGCAATATAAATATGTATAGAGAGGGAAAGGTTATATGTTAAATTATAATAAAAGAAAGTTTATTTATTTGTAAAGTTGTGTCTTTAAAACGTTAGTCCCAGAACTTTTTGAATGCACTGTGTAATTAATCTGCATTTTGGTGTTTGGCTCCAGGTTGGTAAAGTATCTCAAAATTGTAAGCCTGCAGTTTGAGAGCCCATCAGGCTAGATGCCCTTCAGGCTCTCTGAGATTCTGCACCCAGCGTAACAAGGCATGATATGTAACAACTATGAACTTGACTCCATGAAAATATACCCTAAATTGCTTATAAGCATAGATCACCGCTAAGCACTCACATTTGGTCACTGTGTAAATTGTGTTCATTACAGTTTAAGCTACAACTGCAGTATGCAACTGAGTGCTCCTCACTTTCGTCATCTTGTTAAGATAGAATCGCCCCAACGGCAGAAAGGGATGCATCCATCTGTACAATAAATTCATTATCTAATTTGGGTAGCGTAGCACCGGAGCATTGATTAACGCTGTCCAAAGTGCATCAAAGGAGTGTTGACGGCTTTCCATCCATTTAAACACAGAGTCCTTTTTTAACAGCTCAAATAGTAGTTCACCAATACATCTGAAGTTGAGGATAAAGTGTTAGTAGTAGCTGACCATCCCCAAAAAAACCTGCATGTCACGTTTACTATTAGGTGTAGTCATTTTTCAGATGGCATCCATCTTGGCTGGCTGTGGTTTCAACCTTTTTGCATCTACCACAAACCCAAGGTACTCCAGTTGATCCTTGAAGAAGTGACATTTTCAGGTCTTAATTTTGATGTTCGCCTCAGTGAGCTAGTGGAATACTGCTTCTAGATGATCAAGGTGCTCAGAAAAGGTTATTAGAAAACATTGATATCATTGAGGTACATGAGGATGCACACCAGCTTCAGGTCACTAAGAATAGTGTCTATGGCCCTCTGGAATGTAGCCAGAGCATTACACAGCCCTTGTGACATATGGGTCAGTTGGATAAGCCCTTTGGATGTGATAATGACGCATTTCTCCTATTCCGCCATGGGCAACTCAATCTGCCAGTAACCTTATATAAAATCCTTTGCCAAGAAGTAACGCTTCCCCCTAACCAATCCAAAGCATCATCACTCTGCAGCAAGAGATATGAGTCTTTCTTGGTGATGCTATTGAGCTTCCAGTAGTCTATTAATACCTGGTGGTGTCATTCTTCTTTTTTACAATAAGAACAGAAGAAGCCCACATACTCTTTGATGGTTTAAAATCCCTTTCTTCAGTAGCTTTTTGATCTCCTCTTTTACTACTTCCTCAGCTGCTTTAGACTGAAATATTGGCTGAGACCTGATGGGGGGATGATCTCCTGTGTTCAGGCGATGTACTACCCCCCACATGCATCCCGAATTGTGGGTATTGACTGTAAAAATCTTCTTAATTTTTAAATAAAGATATTGCCTGGTAATTCTGTTCTTCTGATAACCCAACTAAATTTTTGCACGTACCACCATCATTATGCTGGGATGCAAATTGACCAGTAAGCCAAATTCTTCCAGAGATTCAAACTCATGAACCTAAGGACCTCTTCAACAGGGATCAAGTGCAGATACGCCACTATTTGGTGTTAAAAGATCTGAAATGGTTCATTTTGTAAGTTTGCTAGTAAAACATGATCTTTCCATGTCCCAGTAGTATAATGCCTAAGCTATATAGGGCTCCAGCTGCAATTGCTGATATGGCCTAATGACCTCCTCATGGAGACTGTCTGGTACTTCCACCTCTATCTTGGTGTTTACCATGACTTGTTGTCTGTAGGGGATGGATACAAACCTAGCAGCTCTGAGAGGAAGCCCTTGATATTCATAAATATTCTGGGGGAGGGCCCAGGTCTTCTTTTTAATCAATGATAGTGCACTGAAATCACCCCTTCATTATAGACAAGGTTGATATGTCCCATGTGCACCAGATCCTTTAGCACTCTGCTAGAGGTAAAGAAAAATGAGATCCACTGACCCAATATTCCAAAGGTCTCTTCTGTCATATCAACGACAGCCCTGAAGTGTCACATAAAAGTGGTTCCAATTAACATGTCATAATTAGCATTTGGCTACACTATCACTGGGGCTACAATGACAATTGACCCAAACTGCAAAAGTAGCTCACTGTATGCTCCCTAAAAGACTGTGTTTTCTGCTCCAGAGGTCCCATATACCATTTGATGTTCCACATTAGGTTTTAATGTCAACTTTACCACCAACTTAGTGGAAACTATGTTAACTGGAGCGCCCATATCTATTATAGAGTGGACTCAGGTTTTTGCTACCACAATGTCACAGTATGTACACTCAGAGTAAGATGAATTTTGATTGTTTGATAAGTGGACATTTAAAGGATCTCTTTTCCAAAGGAAGCTCATAATACCCTCACCGACTTTAGGTTATTTTCTAACAATAGCATCCACAGAGAGGATGACGTTCACCCCCTTCAGGGAAGGTGTATTGGAGGATGGATCCAGCTCATCTGTAGAAATTTGGTCAAACATTTGATAGATGTAAGGCTTTGGTTGCTCCTGAAGCCCTTTCTCTGCTGTGTTCTTGGCTTGTGCTCATGTTAATATGTTCACCCCTCCAACCAGCTGCTGATATGGGAATTTGTCATCAGACTGAGGGGCTTCCACTGAACAACTGTTGATAGGTTCAGGTGGGACGTTTGGAATTTGAATAGTGGAGGTAAAAAACCCATCTCTACTCCGCTATAACTTTTCCCTAGTAGTATTGGTCCTGCTGTACTTAATGGACCTGTGAATTGGGACAGCTCCAGGCTAGGTGCCCAGGGTGACCGCATTTGAAACAATTTACCCCATAGGGCCTGCATTCTTAATTATTGTATGATGAGCCAAGCTGATAGGTGGACTGTGGGTAATTGGTGTAAACAGGATTAGTCTGATAGATAAACTGCTGAGGGTAACTCAGCTAAGGGTGAGGATTAGTTATAGTAAGACTGAGGGTTACTAGGTGGGCTCTGAACAGGGTGGGATAATTTTTCAAACAAGAAGGTCTGGTGATGGCTGCTTTAGATATCTACTCAGAATTGGGTGGAGGGAAGGTGGCAGATAGACAGCGCAAATTTTGGACAATTTTAAGCAAGGGTACGTCATTCTCCAAAATTGGAGCCATTATGTGGTAAAGCTTGCGGTATGGCTTCAGTGCAGAGGACATTGCAATTCCCACATCAGCTTCAGCTAGAGTACCTGCCCCTATTAGCACGTGGGCTTCCATTGTGAAGCACTATGCAATAGAGTGAGAGTCTCATTACAATGAAACCCTATAGTTAAAAACTCCACCTTCTGCTGTGACATTTTAGCAGTGCCTCCAAACAACCACAGCACTGTCTCCTTCACCTTCTGGTATGTAGCGGAACTGTTTGGAAGATAACAAGAAACTTGGTTGGCACTTCCAAAATCCAGGGGCAGATATCAGAAATTTAGTCTTATGCTGATCTGAGGCTTCTTCCGTCACAAATTCAAACTGCTTGAAGAACTCATAGATGTTTCCATTGCAATCAAATGGAGGTAGCTTTTCGATGTAGACCTCCTCTTCCTGCTCATAACTGCAGACCAGTGGAGAGTAGGTCTTTTTGGTGGGCAGGACTGCCATTACATGAAATTTTTTAGGGGCGAAACTTAATCATTCCCAGAGCTGCCATCATGAGTTGAGCAGCTCACATCAGTCTTGTATTAGGCAGTTAATGATCCATTCTGGATGACCCTAATTTCTTCCGCTTCCCAATGGGGATGAGGAGGAAAAAAGGTAGGTTTCAACTTCTGTTCCATACAATGTAGCCACTCAGTAGCATTGTTCAGGTGATTGTCAAGTTGCCTGTTCAGTTTACCAAGTATCTGTAACTTACTAGCTGCATTTTCAAGTTAAATTTAAACGTTTCCACGCTTCTGAAGAAGCTATCCTTGTCGTTTGAGCACGGTGTCCACAACAAGTTTGATTTTTGAGGCCTCTGCAAGCACAGTGGGTTGGGACAAGTACCCTATAGTGCAGGCCTGAGATGCAATGGCCAACGACTAGATGATTTAATCTTTTGTGGTTGTTCATTGGGCCCCTGTAGTGTGCACCACAGTTATAATTTCGGAAATATGGCAAAGATAGGCCAAAGGTTTTTGCACAGAGTCAAGCCCACTGAGCAATAGGTCAACTATATAGAGATCTTTGGTCCTTAGTGCAAACTTAAATAGATATAACATATTAAAAGGAGCAATTGCCCTAATGTCACATCTTTATTTTAATTTAATATTTTTAGTAGATGCTCACTGCTCTGCTCTCTTTTCTCTACTAATAATCCTCCCCTTTAATCTTATTGTATTTCTAATATATCAGCGACCTTAGTTGATACCAACTCTTTTGATTAGACTATTCATTTCTGCCATATTCTTATTGGTTCCAGCAGAGTCTATTATGTATTAAATTCACAATTGGCTTAGTTTAAGGTGATCTACTATTTATTTGACATATGTTGAAATCACCTTATTGCTTAATTTTAAGCAATCTACTAAATATTGTTTGAAGCACAGTATCGCCCTATCACCTTATGTTAAGGCAATCTCATCAATTTTATACTACTCAATTTGGCCAATCTCACCCCATTCTGCCATAACTACTTAGGGCTTATCGTCCAATAATATCAGAATTTTGATACCTATTCTCTTTAGAAATACCATCAAGATGTGGCCTTACTATAAACAATCTTAGATATAAGGTCAAGCCTTTAGACGTCAACTGCCTGCAAAGCCAACATCATCCAAGAGAGCTCTCTTCTGTGGATGGATTCTGGATGGGAGTGCCTTGTTTTATTTCAATTATAGTGTCAGTAGTGAGGCGGTGCTTTTGGTTTTGACAAATTGGGGTTTGGGTTTAATGAGTGGAGTGGAGGAAGGTACCGCGGCTATGTTTGGAAGAGAAGGTGTCATTATTTGATCAGATAGGATTACTGTAACTAACTCTGAGTTGCTGATATAAACATGTCCCTTTGAAGGGTTTTGACTAAGGATGTCTGGAAAATATATGTGTGGAACACTTGACAAACTTGCGCTTGAAATCAAAACTCAAGAGGTCCCAGTGAGTTCTAGTTTGTCTGTGGGACAGCTTCTGTGACTTGCAATAGTAAATAAGTAATTTGTGGTCAGTGTGCACCACTACTGTATGCTTGTCCCCTTATAAAAGATACCACCAATGCATAAGGTCCAATCAATGGCAACCAGCTCTTTATCATATATAGCCCAAGCACGCTCAGTCAAACTAAACTTCCTTGAGAATTAGCCACAGAGTATTCTTTCCCTTCATGGTCTTACAACAAGATGGTACCCACTGCAGTACCTAAAACATTGTATGCCACAATAAAAAGATTGTCCTCATCAGCACAATTCAAAACAAGAGTAGAGGTGAAGATTTTTTTATTGCATTAGAATCCATTTGACACTCTGGGGTCCAAACAAAAGGATATTTTTACCAGTGAGGGGGTGTATGAGGGATGCAAAATCAGAGATAGCAGGTAAAAATACTTCAAAAAGTTGACAGATACCAGTAAACAATGCAGCTGTTTTTGTGTCATAGGGGTAGACCAAGAGCAAATAACGGCTAGTTTTGAAGGTTCAATAGTGTGACCATCCTTAAAAACTAGATTTCACAGGAACTGCACTTCTTCCTTGTAAAACTCATTTGGATGGCTTTGCCACTGATACAGCATTATGTAGGGCTGCCACCCACAGCTACCAAATCCTTACCATGCTGTTCAGTGTTAAGAGAGTGAATCAAAATATCATCAACGTATGCTATAGTGCAGGGAAACCTAAGATCCCTGTTGAGAAATTGATATGACTGGATGATAAGTCACCAATCCAGTGGATTGTATTTATGATTTTAGACAAGCCTTGAGATTATCAATAGATTATGTTGATTTAAATTGAATTGATTGAAGTAATCATGGTTTGGCAAATTGAGGGAATTTTGCCAAAGCCTCTATGATAGAATGAAACACCTGAATTGGTAACAAATAGCGAATTACTAAACTGAAAGAGGTGAAACTAACTATGAATACCACATATTAAGAGTTGAGCATGGGAATGAGAATAGGAGGCTTTTACAAAGAAAGAGAGTAGTAGTTAAGGGTAATGAAAATAGCCATTAAGTTTTATATTAAATAAATTGGTATCAATGGGGCAATAGCTTCTTATTAAGCTCTTTATTATTAATATTTATTGAGGGCCAGAAATCCTCATATTACTTGTCCATTGCTCAGTGGGTTTTACCCTGTGCAACTTATTTGGTGGGATCAACCTAAACCACTAAAAAATAACAATCCCTCAAAGCATCATCAATGTGGCGCTGGAATACCACTGGCGCGTTTAAAATCAAAGAGCATAACTTGAAATTGATAATTCCATACCATGTTCAGATTGCAGTCAGCCATTCCTGACCAGATTTGAATCATACTTGAAAAATTCATTAACCAGTTCAAGTTTATAGAAGACTTTAGACTTAGAAAAGGCTTTAAAAATGTCAGTTTCCAAGGGAAGGTGATATGTATCAGAAACTGTGACCTTATTCAGGTGGCCATAATTCACACAAAGCCTTAGAGTTCCATCAGGTTTCTGTGCAAAAACTACTAGTGATGACATGGTAGATGTTTTCTTAATCACCCTTTAGCTACCATGTTATCAATACAAACTTTAAGAGCTTGATCTTCCTTTGCTTTGTATGGTCACAAAGGGCAGGTGGTTTTAATGAGATCAACAGTCAACTGGAAGATTAGATCAAGCTCTGAATGTTTAGGAAGTAGGTTGCATGTTCAACGTTATTTACAGCTTTATAAGGTTTCAAGATTTTAGGCATAGTGGAAAGATCAGGTATAGCCTTGAGGCGGAGTTTTCTACCAAACCACCTCATTACCCATAACCGAAGTGGGTAGCAAGGAAATTTCCAACAAGTAGGTATGGGTGGTAAACACCAGTATGTTCCATTCTAAGTCAATGCTCACAGATAGGCGGCGCAACCAACTAAACCCCAGGATCACAAGACACACCAAATCTTGGATATCTGAGGGTAAGTCATAAACTCAAGTCCATGATCTCTGAACTTGAGAGGCTTACAGAGAGGAAGTGTAAATATAGGTATTCATGAAGCATCCAAGACTTAGGCCTTAGTAGTGCTGCTAGATCCAAAGCCTGCACTACCTTCAAGTCAATGAAGTTTACAGTTGCACCAGTGTCCACCAAGGCATTTAATGTGACTTTCCGCTTCTCCACAGTAATCTGCATAATGAACATGAAGTAAGCACAGTCATTGTAAAAACTGAGGGGTTTACTGGTGCACAGGTTTGCTTAACTATTGTCTCTGTAAATAAACATGAACTTGCTAATTGTATGAAGACAATTAGCTTAGTTGAGTTCAGATAAATGGGTAGATTCAGCCCTACTCTGGAAGATAATAATATAAGTGACTTCAGCCTCACTCTGGCAATATAATAATTCAATTGACTTCAGCCTCACTCTGGCAGGATATAGTTTAAGTGACTTTGGCCTCACTCTGGAATTGACACTTAGACAAGGACTCTCTTCACAAGAAGCATATAAACTACAAGATATAATGAATATAAACTATAGGTATAAGGTGTATCTTAGTTTAAGGTTTTTTAATAATAAAATGAGGAAATATTTATAGGTGGAAGTATGGGAGGACATGTGTTTAAAGGTAAATTGTGGTAACCACAATGGTCTTGGCATGCCTAGCCAATGAAAAAGAGATATTGGTTTAATTTTGGGAAAAGTTTTACCTGATATTTATGAGGAATAGCATAATTAGATTGCATTCATATCAGCCCACATGCCAGCTACCAAATCTGACGATTTCACCTGAGTAATTGCCCATTTTGAGTCAATTTACTCATCTCTAAATTGTTGGCAACAATCCTCAATGATATTGTAACTGTAATTAGCAATGGATATGATCCTATGAGAATTATGATTAACCGTTTGATAGGTTATTATTGCTTCCTAGATGACATAATTAAATTGTCATCCAAAGCTTAATCAATAAGCTAAATTAAAGTATGTGAACCATTAATTTAAATAAATTAAAGCTTAAGTAATCCCAAGCTGGATAATGTGGTCATATAAAATTCCCACAGTCATTATTATTTAATTCAATGAGAATAATCTTTCTTTCTGCTTGACATCACTTTTGAGCAATTTTGAAAAACCAGTCAATTTTCCACCACCACCTCACCACATCAATTTACTAATTTATGTCCTCAGATTAAAACCTGCTGCCCCAGTGTGGGGTATCAGGACTCCACCCAATAGCATCTAACACCCAGCAGGAAACATGTGTGGATTGGCTCATCCAGTCTGCCAAATACATCCAGCTGCTATGTCCCCCAAGGAACTTAGCACTCCACCTCACATAAGTCCACCCAACCCATCCCCATCCCTTAGCCCTATCTCAATCCACTATCTGCTTTTGCCTCTGAGTCAAGTATGGATGTCTCTTCCCATATGCCAACAAAGCAATAATTGAGCTGGCAACTGCCACCTTCACACTGGCAGAATTTATAGACTTCCGCCCTTATAAGGGCCATTTTGATTTTAGATTTCCTACTGAAGAGGACGTGGCCGCAGCAGCAGCTACACCCTTAATATATAAAAACACCACCATTACCACCACCCAAATATGTCACCCAGATGATGCCACACTTGTGGTAATTTTTGCAAACCTCCCCTCACACCTTCTCCCTCAAACACCTTATGAGGAGTTGATGTCAGGGCTATCCACCTATGGAAAAAACTCTATCCTCCAATTTATTGTCCTAAGTGGTACTGAGCACCTCGCAGCACCTTGGGCAATGGCCATCATTACCCCTACCAGCTGAACATGGCCCAGCACATTCCACCATGTGCCTTTATCCCATTTACCAGACCATTTCTTTTGGGCTCACATTGACAATGGACACACAATTTGTCCCCTCTGCCATGAGCTGGACCACACAAAAAACACGTCAATACAATTCAAGCCCTGCAAACATGGCTAACTTCAGCCATGAGGCCACATCAACAGCGTTTGAGTTGGGTTTTGGATTCCCCCACCACCCAGATTATGCACTTAATGAATCAGCAGTAAAATTGAACAACTCAAATCCAAGCCAGCCAATTTACATTCATGTCAACCAATTGGGAGTAGATTCAGATCCATGTTTAATCCAAAAAATCTCCCACCCCAAAACTTATCCAACCACAGACACCTATCACCAAATCGATCCAAGTCAAACAAAATCCCTGGGACTTATTGGATGAAGTGACTGAATCTGGTTAATTGCCCCACCACCAGGTTATCCAATTGATTTAGAACCCTATCTGAAATTAGGCTTTGATGCCCCAGACCTGACCAACCAATATGTCCCCAAACCCAATGCTACCCCCTTCCAAAATGACCACCAGCTTTCCAAGGCTGTGGTGGGCCTTGCCCAAAATTGCCATCTTTGCTGAACTGTGACAAAATCTGGTGCAGAATTTAAAAAGGGCATTTCCCTCATTTTCCCCAATCTCCCTCTTATTATAAAAGAGGAAATCACATGCATCTATGAAACTGCAACCACTGCTGTCAAACATGTCACTGAACTGGCAGATTTCTCCCCATCCACACATATCACCAGAGCCAACATTGTGAAATTAGCCCAATTTACTGATGCCCATATCCAAGCTGAACACCATGTTGCTGAACTCATAGAAGCTTTGATCCAGGCCCAAATTGTCAATCTCAACAACTATCTACTTCAACTCAACCCTTATCCCTCAGATGCCCCAACCCCCTTGCTATCAACTTTGGTCCAATTCTCCAATACTGAACCCAATGATGATCCACCTGACCCCCCTCCACCATGGTGGGATAAGCAGCTCACCAGCTGTGCCACCTGGTAAGTTGTTGCTTGTTTCTTTTGTGTTTCCTGCTGCTTGATAAGGGCAGTCAGTTCATGTTTTTTAGTTGGTTTAGTTTTGGAGTTTCTGTTTCAGTATTGCCCGCCCCCTGGTTGGCTTGCCTCAGTTAAATAAATTAACAACTAAATCCATATAAAAAAAATGAAAAGTTCCATTTTAAATCACTGGTCAACTGGTAATTTCCAAGGCTATTATTTTAACACCACCAACTCGATTATGTGACCCCTTGGTACCCACCTGGATATATCTGGCTTTTACAATGTTGGTCCAAGGTACATTTAAGGTCAGGCGGGGCAGCCAACTTGATCCCATTAGCCCTACTGACCTCCACCTGTTTTACAAATGGTACAATTATGCCATACAATATGGCAACTGCCTCCAGGGTCCACAGATGATGGTATTTTTACATCACCTTCAACACCCCAGCGTTTATCTATTCCACCTCAACAAAAGCATCAGCCATTATCAATTGACTTGGATCCTACTTGATGATGTTAGGTAGATGAGATTATCGGGGACAGACCATTAGGGGAAGTAGATACGCTTGGTCAAATGGCAAGGGTGCCCAATTATTAAAGCACGTGGGAACCAATATCTTTGTCAAAGTGGCATAAAAACTAGATGAATATCCGGGGTTGATAGATGAGGGAAGTGATGAGATCAGGGTTGGTATTCTGAGTAACCTCACAAGATATGGGATAGGATATCAAAGATCTAAACCAATAGGTTAACCAAAACCTATCAGATGTGGGGGTATGGGTGGAGCTCTAATCTAACCTCATTCAGCTGATTCCAATCCTATATAAATATATTTGATCCACAAGCGCCATGGGTGAACTGATGCGTTGTTGGAGCTCTTAGGTCTCCAATTTTAAGGCTCATGGTATACTTACATTGCAACCTCTATCCTATATTGATAAGGCAATTGTTCATATGAATCTATAATAAGCTTCAATTTCAAGATGGTATAATTAAAGCCAGGCTAGCTGAGAGCGATCTCAGGCTAGTTTAGAGTTTATCAGTTAAGCTTCGAGTTCACATGATAGGTTGTGATCAGCTTTGGATGATACGCCTTATTGGTCTATATATTTCAAGCACTGATGGTGGGAATACCAGTGACCCATAACTCAACTGGGTTCAGCTTCAGAGCCCTCCTTGAAGCTTTGCCCTGAAATTACTCTCAGGTCCGATGCCCTACACCTATACTGGGATCAGGGGTGGGTGGTAACTTTATAGGGCTGAGCTTACAGTTAGGCCATCCTCTAATATGATCCATCAACCTTTAAAGCTTGGCTACTAAATATTTTAAACTTTGGTGGGGAAAACCGATTTGTTGTTGAGGGAGACGATACTCTGGTCAAGGTGAGGCTATCGATTTGAAAGCTACCGTTTATCAAACCTCCTCCATGGGAGGGTAGATACCGAGGATGTTAAAGCGTAGGTGGTACCGGTAAGTTTAATCGAAGGCAACCCGATCACCACTTTGGAGGATAGGGTGGCTGCGGCTATGGTACAAGGTTATTTTTTGGGGGGGTATAAGGGAACCTCATCTAAATCTAGGGTACCGTTTAACCTACGGGAAACTTAACGCCCCAATCCATTTGTTCGGTAAGGGGGTTGATTTTATTTATTTCCTTGGTACCCCCTCTGCGGGGGGTATATATCCTTTCCCCAGATCATCATAAGGGTTCTTGATAGGCTAAAGATCAACAACCTTACTCATTTAGGCGCTTAAGCTTTCAAATTAGAGGGGGTTGAATAGTTGAATCAACTTTATGGTAAATCGGCATCACATCGATGAGATTGTATCTTGGGGGCATCCGATCGAGCAAACCTTACTTTCTGAAACAAGGTCCAGATCAGATGAGGCAAATATTAGCTGGCCTAGATAAGTTTTGGGATCCAATCTGAGTGGTGGGGGTGTAGTGGATTAAAGTTGGTGCTGAGAAGTTTGTTAGAATAAAACTGATATTTGGGTGGATATGGTATCCAAGCGGAAAGTTAGGTTTAGCAGGTTCATAGATTGGCAGGGTGAGGGTGTGGATCTCAGTTATGATTTAATACCATGTTTCAGCTCTAGATCCTGACTTGATTTATTATTTCGTTTGAGGTGGGGAATCTATAGCTTTGTGGTCAGCTTCAGCTATCCGAATTTTAGATGTATTGGAGCTGAACTACTTCAAGTGCAAAATTATTTCTGTTGAGATTGTGCGGCTAAATGAATTGATTTAAAAGTTGAAATCTCAAATAAATGAATTGATTTAAAAGTTGAAATCTCAAATAAATGAATTGACTTAAAAGTTGAAATCTCAAATAAAGGAATTGATTTAAAAGTTGAAATCTCAAATCCATCATTTTGAGGTTGGCACAGTTTAACTGAAAGGTAGCGTGATGGGAATGTGCTTGTTCTATTAACCCTTAATCCTACTGTTATGCCAACTTATAAAGTTCCGCCGAGATTAATCGTCCCTCATAGAAAGATTAATCTCGACCGAATAAATGAATGTTATCTTTTTAGCACTAGTGGTGCCCATAAATGAATGTCTATCGAAGTTGGGTCGAACCCCAAGTTAAACTCGGGTTTATATTGGCCAACGCTATCCAATTCAACCATCATTACCCCTATGCTTACCAGCCGTTTAACCAAATCAGATCTTCATTATACCTTAAAGACAATCTATTTAGCTTGTGGCTTCATTATCTATCTTAATATATATAAAATACACTATTGATCACCGTTTAATTTAAACTATAAAATCTACGGATTTGAAATTTAGCACGCAACTTCTGTTCAAAAATTGTAGTTTAGCTGCGAAACCGTTTATTTTCAGAATTTTTTAATATATGAAAGAGCAGTTTAAGGGACCATCTAGTACTAAAAAAAGAGCAGTTTAAATCCTACCTCAATAAATTTTCATCACAAAAATAATTTCAAATTTGATAATTATATCCAACCTTATTCTAAAGAACCAACAAACTTACATTCTTGGAATCTCTGCAGGGATGTGCAGCTTGGATGTCGGAATATCAAGTAGGTAAAGGATTTTTAATTTAAATTTGGCAATAAAGTTATATAAACCTACATTTATATTTTATATATTTTATTCAAGGTGGGCCGACCTGGGACGATACCGCACCGATTAAGGGAAATTGAATGGGAAAGGAGGATAAAACCTGGAAAACCTCCATGCGCGGCGTATGATAGGCCAGGAACTCCATGGACCGCCTTTGCTATCTCGGTTCGGGGCATTGCGCAACGCCAACACAGTCATAATTGTCCCCTACCCAAAGTTCCAGTACCGGAATCGAACTCGGGGAGGCAGCGGTAGTCTAAACCTACATTTAGAACCCCTATAAAAATGATTCCCCTATAATTAATTACCTATCTGTGTAAATAAAATCTGGTATGTGCCTCTTGGGCGTTTGATGCTCAAATAGGTAAGGGTTTTTGAATTTCAATCTATAAATACAAAATTGCAAAAGAAACTGTGAATCTACTTATATAGTATGAGTGGTTAGTGACTTTTGGTTGCTTCGATAGGTTCAGATTAATTTTGGGTGAGTGGTTGGTGGTAATATGTAATATAAAATCTAAAATAAATTTGAATCGTCTGATAAATTATAGACACCGTAGCGAAGCAGGGTATTTGGATGCTTAGATATTAATAAGTACACTCGATTTAGCTTATCTCTTCATTATAGCTTATAATATACTAGCCGTTTACCCGTGCTTCGCTACGGTGTCTATAAAATTAAAGATTTTCAATCTATTAATTTAGATTTTATATTATAGACAAACAAAACCACTCAGCCAAATCCAATTGCTCAATCAAATCAACCAAAAACCACCAACCACTCAGATAAACCCAACTGAAATTATCAAAACAACCAATAACTAATCACCCCTCAAAGCTAAACTGTGTCCTATCGATTCAAACAAAAGCCATCAACCACTCGGCCAAACAAAAAAAACCTATCGAATCAATCAAATAACACCAAACTGCTACCAAAACATCTCTTTATACTTAAAATCATTGAGTATGTGACATATCTTCCAAACTACTAAATCAACTTCTACTTAACTTGCCAAAAGTATTTTAATTAGGTGAATCAAATTAGGCAGGTTTTTAAAATATATAAACCTAACATCCAGATACCTGTGCTTCGCTACAGTATTTAAAGTTTATCAGATGATAAGCTCACATTGTAGTCTATAAGCTGTGCCAGCACTACTCTCGAGCCACTCAGACTAACAGCTTCCTGTTGCACTCATAGCTGGTGAGCTGATTATCCTAACTACTTAATCTACTTGAACTCTAATACTGATTTTTGTTGAGTTTCAGGTGAGCAATTTGGTGAATTATTAGATAATATTTGCCAATTCTCACCCACTCACCCAAATAGATTGACCTATTAGACTCGAAGGTTTCAGATGTCAGTCAGTCAGTGAGTGAATGTGTTTTATTAAGTAGATTCTGTTTAGCTTATCTCTGCATTATACCTTATAATACATTCTATTCAGCTTATCTCTTCATTATAGCTTATAATACATTCCATTTAGCTTATTGTTTCATCTGCTAGGATGGATTGATGATAGGAAATTTACTAAGATGGATTGAAGATAGGGATTTACGGATCACTTGGATATTTTATTGAGTTCCGGTGATAATCACATGCCTATTAAATCCCATATGATTCCACCCTTCGAATCCATCACCGGATGATATACTTAGGCCGCTAGATAAACCCTATCGAATTTAGTATCCCAATTAAAATCCGTCGTTGGACCCCCTTAACCAATGAAATCATAGTGGCGATGGATCTAAATAATAGCCAATACGAAAGGATCAAATTATTCGGAATGAGTCATAAACTTCATCGTTGATAGGTACATGGATCCCATCACTAACCGGCGGAGAAATTGGTTTGGCGGCAGATATGATAAACACCATCATGACTCATCCGCTTATAGGATCGGAGCTGCTAGGTCGCGTCAATTCTAAGTTTAATTGCAAGGATCGGCGTACTGGGTCGCGTCAACTCATCATCGGTTCTGCGACCTGACAAAGTCGAACCCGTTTAAGAAACCCATGGTAGAACCCCCACTACAGTATCCTTCTCAAAAGACCAAGTTTGGGATGGATGATGGGCCAAGGATAAATTATAGGGGTGGCTTAACCTTTAGTGGTGGGGAGTTGGATCGGTCAAATGTCATCTTCATCCAACCCTACCCTAACCTTAATCGGTTGGTGGGCTAAATCAAGCCAATTGATTGGATAACTCCATCAGATGGTTAACCGAATTAGCCAATGGTTAATTTCGCCGAGATAATTGAACGTTCTAAACGGGGATGACTCATGACGCGTCACGTGAGGAATAGCCAATTCGAGTTGGGCCGGAGTGGCTATAAAGTTGGGCGCACGACGCGACGGATGTTTCAACCAGCATGGGTACCGATAAAAAAGTTGTGGGGGGGCTAGAGGATACCGAGAGCGGGTACGACCACGGCAAGGGCAGCTCGGTGCTGGCCGCCTACTTTAACGTGGTGTGCGTTACGGCGGGGATCGGCATCCTCACGCTGCCGGCGTCCCTGGCCAAGGGCGGGTGGCTATCGGCCATCTTCATCGCCGTCGCCGGGGTCATGGCCGTGTTCAGCTCCACCCTATTGATCGAGTGCAAGTATGCGCGGAGTGACGAGGTGTTGCACTCCTTCCCCGAGATTGGTGGCGCCGCCTTCGGCAACGTTGGGCGGTACCTTATCCAGACGTGCCACTACCTGATTTTGCTGGGGTCCGGCTGCCTTCTGATCCTCGTTGTCGGGCTGGTGGGTAACAAGCTGGCGCTTCAGCTGGGGGTGGAGCTGTCGGACAAGCACTTTGTTATGATTGCGGGGCTTGTCGTGATGGTGCCTTTGTGCGCCTTGAGGCGGATCAAGGAGTTTGTCTGGATGGCCATCTTCGGGTTTATGACCACCCTCGTTACCCTGCTGGTAGTATGTACCCTATCGATCGTAGTGATCCCGTCCGCCCCTGCCCCGGAGACCGCGCTCATCAAGCTCAACAACCTGCCCTCCGTGTGCGCCGTCTTCTCTCTAGCCTACGCCGGCAACATGATTCACCCCCACGTCGAGGGGTCGATGGAGGAGCCCAAACGGTGGCCGGTAGCGCTTTCGCTTGGCCTCGGTACCGTCTTTCTCTTCTACATCACCATGGCCCTCACCGGGTACGCCGTATTCGGCGAGGGGTCCAAGACGTTCCTGTTCGATAACCTCGACGATTACCCTGTCGGTAAAGCTTCGAACCGATAATTTATCTATTTGTAGCCATCCCCAACAACATTGCGCGAGTGCTGATCGTCGGGCATATCCTCCTGACCGCACCTCTGATCCTATGCTCCTTCTCCACCGAGGTTGAGCCCCTCCTCAAGATCACGCCCCCGCATATGAGCAACACCAGAGCTACCGTGTTCCGCGTCGCTTTGCGCGCAGGGGTTACCGCCGCACTGACGTTGGTTGCCGCGTACCTGCCCCACACCATGGAGCTTATGGGCGTTATCGGTTCCCTCTTCATGGTCATCAACCTCTATATCGTCCCCGTCATATGCCACCTGAAGCTGTTTGGCCTGGGCAACCGTAGCCTTGTGCAGTGGTTCCTCATCACCCTCACCCTCATCTTCTCCGGTATCACCTTCGTCGCTGGCGGGTACGATAATATTGCCGAACTCGTGAACGCGGTCAACGCAACGTCCAGCTAATTTTAAGGCTTACCCTCTCCCCTTTGTCCCCCTTAAACTAACCGAGATCCCATTAAAAGTATCCCCCATCGATAATTAAGTATTGATCCAAGTACCACTTTATCTACGTATTATGGTTAGGTTGTACTGTAACAATTCATCTTAATTGGGCTTGGGGTTATAAGATATTTAAAGCGATCATCCCTACCCTTGGTTTATTCGAGTAGCCTTCAACGCCACGGTCCCCGGTAGCTTCACCCTATACTATTTACCCGTTTTATAAAAAAATTATTCGAGGTGGGTCGACCTTGGGACAAATATACCACACCGAGAATGTTTTATAGCCAGTACAGGTTTCGAACTCAAAACCTGCACTTGGGGTGGAAGCAGTTTTACCCGTTCGGCTAACCACCCTCTTTTCACCCTATACAATTTAATGATTTAATTAAACTACGATGGGTAGGTTTAGAGTTAACCCGGCGCGCCCTACCAAAGTCAGCTTTTTTAGAGCCGACGACCCAACGCGCCCTATAAAAGTTGACTCGTTTAAACCTTAATGAATACGAGCTTCCAATCCACCGTAAAGGTCTTTTACGTTAGGTGGATTATATAGACCCCCAAATTAAGCCCAGTTAAGTTCCCCGTGAAGTTTGGATTAACCCGCTCGAATTTAAAGGGTCGGGTTGGATCCCCCACCCAAAGGTCATATACCGTTTCACCGGAACTAAATTGTGTTACATGAATTTTATCAAGTTTGGTACACTACTATTAGCAGGTTTTTTGGAAGACAATGGCTGACTACCAATTAGAACCTCCTCCCAAAGTTTCCCCCAACTCCCCTCTCAGCTACTCTCAAGCATTTGGTTTACAGTTGGTAAAAAGTTGAATCCTCCCCCTCAACCAGCACTCACCCTCAGCCAATTCAGGGTAGGGGTTGTAGCTTGTCAGACAATTACAAGCCCAATATTGTGAGAAGAGTGTTTTGATTGAAGATAATGATAATATTGCCAAAGGCCCTGGCCAATTCTCAGTAGGACCCCTCAAATTGGGGTAATACTTTGGTAAACACTTCTCACCAAATAACTCAAGTTTGGGTAGTCAGGTTGCACCAACTATGCAGCAAAATCAGGGAAGTCCATCTGAGGTTCCTCCCCAGCCCACTCCCAGTTAATCCAAACACCTAATCCACGGCCACCCCCTTTTATAGCCTTGGGGGGTTTCACCAGCGGCAAATATTTTCCCATCCAATGATTGGGTCAAATATATTAAATCGCTGCCATATGGATATAGCCTACCTGCTACTGACCCTCCATCAGCCATTCTATCCAGGTGAGGCAAGCCTTGAGAGCTTCAATAGGTCAAAAGCCTATATTACCAAATTTGGATACACTCAGCTATACCAAATATATGTTTGACTCACTTCAAGCTTTGATACAATTCAAATACTAAGCCTCAAGATATTGATTGGTTCCACTTTTTTTAATTTATTGTGGGGAAGGCTGCCCATGGGACGGACACTTCCGAATATGACTCAGATGAGACAAAACATAGTATCAGGGGAGGCACCCCAGAGAAGTGATGCTATCTCTTGTTGCCAGCGGGAACACCACTTATGGGGAGGGGAGGGAACGTGTAAAGGGGCCGTAGCCACTATTGAGCACATGTGGAGGAAGGGGTCTGATTTGATGAACCAGACTGGGAACCAGGAGGAGACCAGCTGTCAGCAATGTGGTGGGAGATATCCAAATATCCACGCTTGAAAGTGGTCCACCAAATGAGACCAGAATCTGTGGACAGCTTCAGGGAGGGTGGGGATAGATCCAGCAATGGCATCCAAGACAATCATGTGGATAGTCCACATGGCGATTGCAACCACCAAAGCATGGAGGGAGGGTGGGAGGGGGGAGGCCATTGATGAAGCAAACATATCTCTTGGCAGACTGAAGGGATGCATTTGATCCTGGCCTAGCAGATGTTGGACTTTGCGCCATATCACTTTAGAGGTGGGGCACTTCTCCAGGTGGTGGAACAGCGTTCCATAATGGCCACACATGACACAGGATGAGTGTAAAGTGTTAGAGCGCTCAGCTGTATGATACACCCACCTCAGGCAGCGCCACACATGGGAGCGGACTTGAGGCTGCAACAGAGGATGGTGTGCATATTTCCAGATAGTCTTTTGGGTTTCAATGGAATAAGGGATGTCCATCATGTCCAGGTAGTCCACCCTGGATAGGACTTGGGGTCGAATGGGGATCACGCCATCATGGATGGGTAGCCCCTGTACCTCTTGTGTGAACTGAGGAGAGGGGCGGCCTCTTCAGGTTGTATGTCCACTAATACAAATTCTCCACTCTGCGCTTTGCATGGAGAGTAGGATTCGTTTGTAGTGGGTTTTACTCCCATGAGGACCTGTGGCTGATGTGTGTGATGTGAGGTATTTCATCAGGGAGTGGGGGTTTGATGGATTATTGAGGCCCAAGGCTTGGGAGAAGTTGGAGTGGGCTGTGCGGGACCAGTGTTGGGATGGGAGTGTAGGAGCAGTGATGGCCGCGATCCAGGTGCCCAGGATCTTGGTGGCATGGGCTTTGAAGTCAAGCAGGCCCATGCCACCATGATGATGAGGGCCAAACATGACCTCTAGCCATACTGGTGGAGGGTGGCCTGACCAAAGCCATCCTTGTAGCAAAGCATACAGGGATTTGAAGAAGCTTGGGGAGAAGGGGATGGCGTGGGCTTTGAACCAGACTTTGGATAGGAGCATAGAGTTGGCAAGAACAACCCTGCCAGTGAGGGTAGTAGGGTGGGCTCTGAGAGAGGCGATTCGCTTTGTCACATTGTCCAGTATACAGCACTCCATTACTGCTGACGCGTATCTGCCTGCCTCCATCCACACGCCCAGATGGCGTACTGGTCCTATGGTAGGACGTGGCACAAAGGGGAGCACCAGTGGAGCAGTGTGTGTTGAGTTAGTAAGGCATGGACGTGGGTGAGCAGACGGGCCATGTTGGGAACTACTTGCTAGGCCCAGCAGTTCTGAAACTGACTAAGGAGGATGATTTCAGTTTTGGAGGCATTCAGTGCCGCGTTGCTTACCCAGGAATATTCCTGGATGAGGGCTTCAAGTGCGCATGCATCTTTGTTATTAGACACCCCCACTACACAATCATCTGCAAATGCCAACATCTTGACTAGGGTTTGGCCTGGCACATGGACCCCAGTGAGGTGGGCATTCACATTTCGCAGTAGTGGGTCAAGGCTGAAGTTGTATAAGAGTGGGCTGAGGGGGTCCCCTTGTTGCAGGCCCCTTTGAGGGCAGACTACTTCTGTTAGGAAGCCTGGTCCACGCACTGCCATTGTTGCAGATTCCGTGAGCAGCATCACCCAGTTAATGAAGTGGGGGGTAGGCGGAATTGATGGAGGCAGGCCCTAAGGTATTCCCAGTTTACTCTATCATAGGCCTTTTGTTGGTCCAAGAATACAAGTGCCCCAGAGGCTGTGGACTGACACACATTAGCCACTGAGTGCAAGTTATCCCAAATCGACCTTCTGGGGATGAAACCAAATTGCTCTGGGGAGATGGTGGCAGATGCTACAGTCCCTAAAAGGTTAGCCATGATTTTGGTTAAAATTTTGGTGTCTGTGTTTGTTAGAGAAATGGGGCACCAGTTGGCTAAGTCAAGCATATCCCCTTTCTTAAAGAGTGTGACAGTAAAGGCCTCTTGTCCTCCTGGTAGGAGGCACATTTCCAACAGGCTTTGGTTGAGTGAGGCTAGCAGCAATGGCGATATATATTTAAAATATTTTTTGTAGAACTCATATGGAATGCCATCTGGGCCTGGGCATTTTCAGTTTGGCGCACTGCAAATGGCTATCCATAATTCGTTTGGAGTAATTAAATTCATTATTTCTGGGTATCAGAAAATGGTGTGGATATGAGCTCGGTTGAGAAATTCTGCCATTTTGGCTGGCTGAATTGGTTCAGCTTGGTATAACTTGGAGTAATATCTTTGCGTTTTGATTGCCACTTCAGCCAGTGTGTCCGCAATGGAATTATCCGATCTTCACACCTGTGTGCAGGCCACACTCTGGTGTGGTGCGAAAATTTTTTTGAAGAAGTATGCGGTGCACTTGTCACCTTTAGTGATGCATGTGGCCCTGTATTGGACACAAACCTGATGTTTGTGTTGTCTTTCGAGTGCGTTGAGGTGGGTAGCTGCCTCCACCCACTTCTGGCCCCATGCAGGGCTATATCCTGTGGCTGGAATGTTGGACTCCAAGTGGGCCAATTCTGCCAGTGCGCGCGATATAACTGCCAATGTGGCTCGTGAGCGCCTGGAGGAGAGATGGTGATAGTGGCGGATGGTGTCTTCTTTAAAAGTTGCCCATGTGGAAATGGGGTCCGCACAAAATGGTGCAACAAATGATTTCACCAAAGTTGCCTCTTCCACCCACGTGGAAAATTCTGGCAATGCAAGCTCGGGGGGGGCAGATTTTGCACCAATGTGGGGCCTTTGCAACTGTGACAGGTAAGTGGTATGTTATCAAGACCAGTCAGTGGTCAGAGAATTCCATTTTTGTTGTTTTGAAGTGGGAGATGTGGGGTTGGAATTTCGCCGGTGCTAGAATAAGGTTGATGCGGGTCATGGACCTTAATTGGCCATTATGGACATGGGGACACGTCATATTTTTGAGCAGTGGTGCATGTCATGGCAGCACATCCCTTAGCCCAAGGGTGGCTTTTAGAACGCGTAGTTCTATGTGACCCTGTGGGGCGTGGGGTGAGGGTGGCCACCAGTCTGTTGGTGAGGTTAGCCAACAGTTCATGTCACCAACTAGAAAAGAATTGGGGGGTAGCGGGAGGGATTTGACTGATGAGAAAAATTCCTGACGCTCATGTGCACCATTTGGGGTGTAAATGTTGACAATTGTGTGCGCAACATCAGCCCATGAGAAGGTGACAACGAGCACTCAGCCATTTAGGAATGTTTCTAAAGATGTAAATATAAAAAAATTATTTTTCTGAATTAGCACCCCACAGTGCTTCAACCAAAAGGATAGGGATGGTAGGAGCATTGTTTTCCAAGCTTCCTCGGAACCTTGTGGAAAGTGGGACTCCTGGATGGCCAGGATATCCACGGGTAAATTGTTTTGTAAAAAACTCAGTTTCCTAGCCTGGGATGGGGAGGCCTTAAGTCTGGCGATATTCAGCATCCCTAGAGTGAAGGTTTCCCCTTTGCACCTTAGGTGTGAGTGGGTGGGCCCCTGGGCCCACCAGCCTCTTCTAGGTCCCCACGGGCTTTCACAGCAGCATGGGTATTAGCAGCAACGCTATTGGGGCTTCTGTTAATTTTTGCAGAAAGAGTCGCGTTGGCTTTGGCCTTCGCATTTTGTTTTCCCAACGTCGGATGAATTTTTTGTGGTGCGGATAAGTTCAGTGCACCGTCAAGTGGGGCAAAAAATTTTCTTTTCAGTTGGGATAGGTCCCAAGTTGGTTTTGACTGGGGCTTGGGTGCAGCGATTGGGTGAGATTGAATCTCCCATTGGATCCTCAGATTGAGTGGCTTGTTCGGCATGGGCCTCCCAATCTGATTGGGTGATGGATTCCTGAGTTGCTTCCACTGTGAAGGTCTCCATGTCCTATTGGCGTTGTGAATGTGGGATGGTGGTGTTGGCCTTGGCCATTTCCTTGGCCGCGGCCCTATGGGCCTGCTTGGCCTTCTTCTGCTCCTGCGGGGAGATGGGCTTTACCAATAGGTAGCAGCCTTGTGCTCCCCATGGGAAAGCCTCCTTGGTGCTTGCAGTTGGTTTGTAGTGCACCTCTCTGCTGGTCATGGCCGCCAAGGGATGCTCTTGGAATGTGACGCCCTCTTTGATGGGGCATGCATGCGCCTTATGGCCGAACGCATCACAGTGGGTGCAAATGGGGGGCGCGCTGTCCACGGTTACCCAGAATGGGTGGGTGGTATGCCCTGTGATGTCAATAAAGGTGGAGTGCGGGATCTGGGTTAGGTCCTTCGCGATCTCCTCAGTTGGGGTCAGAACTGCAATGGCTTTGCCAGTGCACAGGTGTGGCATCAGCGTGAAATGTTGCATTTCAAAAGATTGTATTTTGCCATATATGGCGAGACTATCTTTCAGGTGTTGCTCCAAAATGTCACGTTTTACCGTAGTAGGCAAAAAGTCAAATGTGAGGAAAATTTGGTTTGATTTTGTCCATCTGGTGCATTTAGTTTTGATGACCCATTGCCCTTCAGGGAGGTCAACCACTATGCGCACTGCTGCAGCCTCGTCTGCTGCTATTTTGCTTTCAAAACCTAGGTCCAGCCAACCACGTGACATGGAGTGAGGTGCAACGTACACCGCGGTTGGGAAAATTTTGG
The DNA here is from genome assembly GCA_022478985.1 of Massospora cicadina. NCBI lineage: Eukaryota > Fungi > Entomophthoromycota > Entomophthoromycetes > Entomophthorales > Entomophthoraceae > Massospora > Massospora cicadina. The sequence goes on from JAKSZP010007922.1 coordinate 281,448, forward strand.
GTACATCTTCACAAAATTTTTTCCATAGGGCTGTTTTTTGGATGTTCAGATACACATGGACTCCAAATTCCACCGATGAAAGTGGCTGGGGATGTGGCGCGTTGATGTACTGGTTGCATCATGCTTGCCACATGAGTATCTCTGGGGAAATTGTGACCACCGGTTTTTTTAGATTTTTTTCTATTCCGCCAGATTCTCCAGGGCATTTTTGAACGTTAGAGGCCACAGGCCTTCCGCCTGCTCCTCTTGCCTTGCTTGCCCAACTGCTCCCTGACATGGGCGCAGACCAATCTCCTCTATGAGATTATCAAACTAGATTTAGTCTTGAATTGAATAAGTTGCAAAAGTGTTTGCAACGATTAAGAAAGTTTTTTGATTGGTTCCACTTTTAATCCCCTCATGGTAACTTAATAAAAAACTCATAGAAATTCAGCTTTTAAGTACTTTTAGTATTTTATTATTTAATATGAATGGTGTAAAATCCCTCTAAATTTTATTTTAGCAGTTGAAAATAATACTTCTCCTGCAATTTTATTAAAATCATTGGCTAAAAACACCTGTGAGCATATCCAAGCCTGATTCCAACATAGCTACTCCAGCTTAGCTGGAGGTTAATTAACTTTATAAACTTTTTTTTGAGTGACAAAGCAGGTCCCACAACCCCCTTACCTTGATAAAAATAGTTGGTAATTATATAACTTATACCACCCCAGTTTTTTTTGTTATGCATGTTCCACTTTCTAAAGTAACAATAATAGTCCCTTCTAAAGTTTATTTGGACCTTTCCAACCTGGGCATGCTGGTTAAGGTAGCCTTTTTGTTCAGGGTAGGTTGATTTAGAGTTAAACACTAATGGTACCAGAGGACTTAATCAATGTCATGATTCTGATATGACCGGATGATAAGCTCTAAGTCATTATGGCAGAACAAATGTAATCTGCCAAGTTTGATATGAGTTATAGAAATTTGAGCACCTCAAAATGAGGTGATACTGGGTTTTTGGAAAATCGCCTCAAATTAGGCTATTGTGAAAGTAATGTATGAAGGATTTACAGAACCAATTAGATAAGGTGAATTAGAATTACTAAGCCATAAGATCTGTAGCATCTGAAGTCACTACAATATAGGCAAGATGAGATGATCAAGGAAGGTTGTTGTTAAGTAAATTTAGAGTAAGCAGAATAGAAAGAATTCATGTTATCTAGTATATTAAATAAAAGAAGTTGTGGGAACAAGTGCTTCATATTTATTTGAAAGTTGATTCTGTTGTTAAAGGGACAGTGATCATCATACTGTTAGTCCTAATTGCTCAGTGGGTCAAACCCTGTGCAAAGACTATCAGCATATCTCTTATATAGCTGCTGATTTTATAACAGTGGTGCTCACTACAGGGGGCCCATTGATCAATTATAAATGATAAAAA